>CM042163.1:88385582-88515582 GCA_023376005.1 Doryteuthis pealeii | reverse complement strand
TTCTCCTGACCAAATCCTTGTCGCCTGCAACAATCTTTTCTAGCAGTTCTTCACCAAAGCTCACTCGCCTCTTGTTCCTTGTCGTACGTCAGTGCCCTCATCAGCAAGACTGGAATGCAACTCCCCCGGTGTGTCAAGGCAGGCCTTAAATAATCATACTAAAATCCCACATCTGGGTCAATTGCACAGTGTAGTAATTTACATGCGCGCCAATGAGGTAGTCCAACGTAAAGCCACGACTCACGATCAAGAGGATACGAGTTCAATCTCCCTAATCGCCCACTACAGTCCCCCCTTATCTCATTTTGCATACCAGACATATACGTGCATGCTTTGAGCTACCATGTGCATGATTTCCTAGGCCACATTATTTTCTCCTTAGATTCGATTCTAATTCATCAAAAATCATATATATATATATATATATATATAATTTTTAACTTTTCCTCAATTTTTAAAGGGCCTCAAATTTCATAAACATATTTACCACCCTCTCCACATGTGACACAAGGTCAATTTCTTAAGTGGAATTTAACAGGTCTGAGTTTTCCTTCTCCTAGACTGGTTGCCTAACCAAGGTTAAAGAGACCAGTGAAATAGATCCCTAATTAGGATTGAGCCTATTCTAGTAGTGACCACCCCAAACAGAGTTTAACAGGTTTGAATTCAGAGTTTCCTTCTCCTAGACTGGTTGCCTAACCAAGATTAAAGAGCACAGTCTGCCCTACTATTTACCCATAGCTGGAAGTAGAATAGTTAGATTCATACTTTTTCCAAGGGTATTAGTGCTATGTGAAATACAAACAGCCTTGTTCAGGATTTGAACTCGTCTTGCCGTATCCATTCCCTTTGATGATAACCATTACGCTATGCGCTTGGGACCTCAACAGGTGAAAGTTCAGCTCTGTTAATTCCCTTGGGACAAAGAATGAATAGACACTGACTCGTACATTCAATTTAATCTCTGGCAATAGGAAAAAAAAAAAAAAAATAATGACGATGCCTAGCATGTCTCCTTTCACCAGGATTTTATAAAGGTATTTATTGTATATTAAAATACAAATATGGCACAAGGCTAAATTTGGGAGGGGAGGCTGGTCATCTGTCCTAAATTTTAAGTCAACTGTTCTCATTCGTGACCCGGTTGGTTGTGCAATGTTCCATTCACTGTAAAAGCAATTCGCACAACAGTCACCAAAATAATTAAATAAACATTTCTTTTCTGAAAAAATCCGTTACTAACCGACCATGAACGGGTTAAAACTCTTGTTTTTTGAAAAAGAGAATTTTTTTATTTTTGAATTAGAAATATGTCTTTTTCTTTCAAAAACTGTTACACTAAAGATATACAATCATGACGTTGGCCGAGAAACGCGTAGCGGATGTGCTAATGACGAAACGATCACATGGCTTGCACACTTTTTGGAACAACAATGCTTCCGTTTTGAATTTAAATTATTTTCTGCTTCTCAATCGATGAGTCCGGATTAATAACAAGCTCTGATGATGATTTTTATAAATCGAAATATTGTTCAATATTAGCTATGAATATGATATAAAATATTTTCACTTTAACAACATTGTGCGTTTTCATATCCTTTTATCTGTACTTATACCGTCGGATTCATTCAGGATTGTTATTGAAACTAGCAAGTATATGCACCCTCTGGGCATAAGTATTTAAGTTGGTAATCTGAACATTAGTTACATAAATGAGAGTAATCTCCCTTTCTTTATTTCACTTTGAAGAAGCCATATGTTTTGGTCGGTTATTTTCATTTCACTGTAAATCTACACTGAAAATACAAATTTGTTTGAATCAATACAACTGCATGTTTTAACATGAAAATATCATAAAATGTGTTCTTAATTGTGCTTGCGCATTATTTGAAATGAACTTAATTGTTATTAAGAACACATTTTATGATATTTTTGTTTTAAAACATGCAGTTGTATTGATTACGGTGAAATGAAAATGGCCAACCAAAATATATGGCTTCCTCAAAGTGAAATAAACAAGGGGAGGTTACTCTCATTTATGTAGCTAATGTTCAGATTACCTTTAAGTTTTAATGTAATGAAATATAAAAATTAAATAAGAATGCATATAAAAAAAATTACACTTATTTTAATTATATTTTAATTGGTTTAATTATTCATAAGATTGATTTTAATACGTTGGAGAATAAAACTATAATATTAGAGATCAATAACACCAAGTAATTATTTATTAAACCCGGTTTTGTTAAAACCAGTATGCAAATTAAACACCCTATATTATGTAAACCTTTCTTTCTCAGTGATATATAAGACACATTGCAGGATTTTAAACACACTAATAACATGGGCTGTTTTGAGGCAAATCTTAGATTTTCAGAGACATCGTTAATAAATAAGGTTTATTCTATGTATTAATGATTTTGACAATAAATTAAATACTCATTGATAAAGTTATGCCATTCCTGAGGGTATTTTGATGTAAGCAGTGACATAGTTTTGGTTACAGACAGACAGACACCAAATCTCCATTATAATAACAGTTGAACAGTTACTCAAGTGGCAAAAGATGACTGGTTTTACCAATGCCCAAATTTGGACAGTGGATATAGATTTCACTGGTCTGCAGATCTACGTGGGGGGGGGGCAAAATGATCTTTGTGTTATCAACTGCTCATGCAGCGGGGGGGGGGTGATAGTTTAACTAATAGATTGGAGGATAAAAGGGGTTCATAACTTTTCCAAGGGTATTAGTCCAAAAAATGAACATAGTAGCAAGTCTGGAGTTTGAACTCACTTATAAAGATGTCACAGCTCAGCACATTAACCACTACATATGTATCGGATCATTTTGCCCTACCCCCCCCCGCCCTATGCAAATGATATGGGGGGTCAGAACCTTGTCAGCAAGGGTATTCGGATGTAAAAAATAACACAAAAATATCCATGAGGAAACATATTAGACATGTAGGGGTGGTGGAATATTAGGATTATCTGATCTTAATCCCAGGTGGGTTCAGGGGTGGGGACAATGTTATCAGGCCTTAATCCTCCAAAGGGGAGTGGATATAAATAATTGAACATGTCTGGGAGTGAAACATTATATAAAAGTAGAAAAAGTGTTTTTTTTTTGGTTTGTTTTATTTGGTTTTTGTTTAAAAATTTCCTTTTGTTTTTTGTTTCCTTTTAAGCTTAATATAAAAAGAAAGGCAATAAAAGGTACATTTAACCTTTGAACCATTTGCCCTTAAATATGCTGCACCTGAGACCACAAAATCCACAAAATAGAAAAAAGAAAAGAAAAGAAAAAAAAACAAACACAAAACATTCAAATTTCACTATATGACACAGACATCTTCATTTTTTCTTTTTTTAAAGCTATCCCATGATTCCATTAAAAGAAAGTCTGTGATTGGTCACTACATCAAGCTTTTTTTTTTTTTTATTAAAAGTATCTCATGTAAACTTGCTGAGCCCAAAGTACTGGGGGCTTATGTTGCATAGTAAAATATCACTCGGCCAAAAACATTAGGCTTTTACAATACACAGTAAAATAATACTCAGCCTGAAATAGTGGGCTTATGGCTTCAAAGGGTTAGGCAAAATAATTGATGTTCCAGTTATGGACTAGAGTCATGAAATTCAAAAAAGTCTCAATAAATTTATCTTCCTTAGAGTTCATTCTTTCTTTTTTTTTTTCTTTTTTTCTTGGGATTTTACAGGATGTCTATAAAGTCTCTTTACAACTTAAAAAAAAATATTACAAAAGCAAATGAACCGACAAATATGTGGAAATTATTACAAAATGAAGAGTAGATAATAAAGTTTATTTGCCTCATTTAATACACCTCTACATGGGCATCATTAGTTACACAAAACACTTTAAGACGATACTCAATTTCTTATCATGTTTGCAATAGCATAGCCTCATCAATTTTCACAGTGGAATTAGTGATCTTTTCAGACCATATGACCTTTAGGCACCCCTTTTGCGATCTCAATTCATAATGACATGTTTTTCATTTACACCATCAAAATCCGGTTGTTTGTTAGGGGTTAGGGTTAGGGGTTAGTTTTATAATTTTAAAAAACCTCTAAAAATCGTCTGTTAACAAACAACCGGATTTTGACGGTGTAAATGAAAAAATGTCCTGATGAATCAAGATCGCAAAAGGGGTGCCTAAAGGTCATTTCCTTTAAGTCAGTCATGTCCTGCATCTTTGTTTGATATACAATATCTTTAGCTTAACCCCACAGAAAAAAGTCCAGGGGGAGGGATATTTGGAGAACGAGCTAAAGAGACTTTATGGACACCCTGTACATCAGAGAATAAATTCTCTTTTTTTTTTTCAGTTCTTGGGTAGACAATGATTTTTGTTTTAAAAATGGCAGTTTTTAATTTGCATTGAAAAGGCTTTGTTTAATGAAATGATAAAATTTGATGAAATGAAAATTATACGAAAAATATAGCATTGAAAAAAGAGGATTATTTTGAAATGAAAAATTTTAAAAATCATTTTGCTTATTCAAGTAAACGGTGTAAACTCAATTTTATTTTAATCGTATAGCCACTGCCTTTTTGTTGTTTGTTCTTGTTGTTTTTTTAATCCCTGCAATTTTCTACCTTTGAAACCATGTATGTTATTATAGTTACTAAGGTAAGCTTACTATGGATGGCACAAGGCAAAATGAAAAGAGCACTGTGTGCCTAGAAAATTAGCATGTGAAATCTTAGTTTTTTTTTTTTTTGGTTTTCACCTGGGGATTGAACACCAACCTCTAGCACCAATGAGAAATATGGGACTATTTTAGCCTTGAAGGCAAGCCACAATAGGTATATATTAAACTTACCCAAGTCAGGTAGAAGGCCACAAATATAGAGCAGCCAGTGAAGATCATACCCACCACAGTAGTAATTCTTTTTCAAACTAACTCATTAACCACTACTAAGATTAGCTGAGAATGGTACAAGGTCTTAATTGTTGAGCACCCAGTGATAGTTGACATGTTCCACATTTTTTCACACTCAGAGTTGCTGAGGCATGGAATAAACTGCCTGCATCCGTTGTTGGTTGCCGAAACACTGCATCGTTCAAAGCCTCCATGCTTCCTGTAATTCAACAAAACTATATCTGATACCCCCTTCCACACACATATGCATGCACAAGCACACATACAGGTATATTATTACTGTACGGTATTCATGTTCCTGACATTAGTACATTATTCTATGTACTATACATGAGCCTTTACACTGTACACAATAAATTTCATTATTATTATCTATTATTATACTAAAGCTGAGTGAATCAACGTTTGTGTCCTAAAGGCTTTTTTACTGTTTAGTTTAAAGACACGAAAGTTATACTAAATTATTCCTTACTTTTAGGATTGAGTTATGTTTGACAAAAATTCCATTTTAATTGGTGCTAATTAGTTATAATTTGCAATTAAGCCAAAAACAGACCAGTCTCTCACTTCACATTCTGCCTATCACTTTCCCCCTCCCTTTGTATATCTTGATTACCTCCTTGTTATATATGTTAGTTTCTCAATGAGAGTAGAGAGAGAGGGGGGTAGAGAGAGAGAGAGAGGAGAGAGGGATTTGTATGTTAAGTTTCACAAGCTGCCAACATCTTGGCTCTTAATGACTTTAAATTAGGTCAAAAGTTCCCTTTCTTAGAAATCTTACAAAATGATTCTAATGCCAAAGAATTGCCAAATCCATTCTTTGTACCTACACCTTTGTATAAAAATGGTTTACAAGACTAGCTCGTTAACCATTACGCCATAGCAAATTGTATGAAATTGTCATGTCATTTAAAAAATTGAAATATTCTTTTTACTCTAAATTCTAATCAACACATATTAATGTTGATGTTCCTTAATCTTCAGACCGTTATCATCTTGCAACAACCTCTGGTTAAAAATGAGACCGTCCAATTAAAAAATTAAATTCATTCTAAATGGATATTCAATTTTTTTCTATTTAACTCATAGATGGAACCCTAACAGGTACTACCACTCCAGGTCAGAGTCGACCTGGGAGCAATGGTGATGAAGGGGTACTCCACATTCCCCAAACCTCAAAAACTGGAACCTCACCATCAGATAGAGTTTAACGTCATTCCCAGGATATGAAGATCCTTTTAGAGTAAACTTCATATGGTCAACTTTTAAGTTTTGGTTTTGGCTGGGATGTTTTTTTAAATTATTATTTGTAATTAAAAATAAATATATAAATGAAACAAAAAGAAAAAAATTTAGTCAAAGATATTTTAGCAAAATGTCATTTTAAAAAATAATTAATATCATTTTACAGACGACTAAAATCCAAAAACATGTTAAATCTTTATAAAAAAGCTGCCAGTTATATTTAACATTATAAAATTTGGTAAGAAAAAGATTTTTTTTAAAATAAGGCTCAATGCTGAAAACACCTGGGAGACAGGTATGGCACTATAAAAGTAAAGTTAGCGGAATTGCTTATTGTCGATATCAGCCGGCAATGAGGGAATCTATCCCCTTTTCACTAGCGCTAGACCAGGAAGACAGTGCCCTCATGACAGTCAAACTTATAAATCATTTACAATCAAGTTTTAGATGGTTCAAAGGATTCAGTATATATATATATATATATATATATATACATATACATATACATATATATATATATATATATATATATGAGGAAAATGGGATTAGAATGAATCCGACAGAATGAGGTAAATAAGAAATGAAAGAACAAAACTCAGACAAAAATGTGAAGTATATTTCGCTGGAATGTTAAATTCCGCTTCCTCAGCCTTTATTGAATCATGGCAAGTTTTGTGGTGAGGGAAAGATTTCTTTCCCTCACCACAAAACTTACCCACCTACCTACACCTCCCTTCTATAAAACACTTGTATGATCCTAATGATTCAATAAAGGCTTGAGGAAGCGGAATTTAACATTCCAGCAAAATATACTTCACATTTTTGTCTGAGTTTTGTTCTTTCATTTCTTATTTTACCTCATTCTGTCGGATTCATTCTAATCCCATTTTCCTCATATATATATATATATATATATATATACGTATATATATATATATATATACTATAATATACTACTATAATATACTACACATTTTTGTCTGAGTTTTGTTCTTTCATTCCTTATTTTACCTCAAATATATATATATTTTTTTTCTTTTCCTTCCACCTATATAAGTGATCATAATGATTACCCTTAAAGTATTATTTAAATTTGCCTGTATTTATATATATATATATATATATATATAAATCATATGTAAGGTCACAGGTCAGTTTAAATATTTAGGATTTAAACCCTAACCAGTGCTAAAAGGTTACTCTAAAATGTAACAGACAAAATTGACTTTTTTGTCTCTCTTTTTACAATGATCAGTACATGTGTTGCTTAACTCCCTTTAATTAATTGTTAAGAAGCTTATAAGTAAAAAAAAAGTGGGTGGAGTGGCCTATTATCGGTATCAGCTGGACAGCGAGGGAGTCTATCCCCTTTTCATTAGTGGTAGACCAGGAAGACTGTTTTTGCTGATGCGGAGTACCACACCTACCGCCAGCTTCCCATTTTACCGTACAGATGCGATTACCCAATCTATGCTATTTATAGGCTGGTGGTATCGAACCAGCAAACTTACATTTCCTCCTAGGCAGGTGCTCTATCGACTGGCATCAGGAAGGGTATTAGGTTGGTCTATAAAACCCACCAGTTTAGGAGAATGACAAGAACCTACAGTATTGAACAACCCCCCCACCCACCCACCCACCAAAAAAAACCCCACCAACAACAAAACAGAAAATGAAAAAACTGAACCATCTATATATTAATAAAAGTGTTCCTTAATTGTACGACCGTTATCATCTTGCAACACCTTCTGGTTAAAAATGACACCATACAAATCGTCTAAGATGAAATGCAAAAATGTAAATCCTGATTATCTGGTGTTGCTTGTCGGACAAATTCTAATTTCTTATGAGTGTCGTCACTTCAGCTAAGTAATGGACCATTCCATTTTTATCAGAAAGAAAGGGAAGAAAAAGGACATGCTACACAGAAAAATATAAGAAAGAAAGAGAATAGGAGAAAGATAGAGAGGGGGCTGAGCGTGCAGAAGTGATAACGCTAATCTGTTTCAATTGAACATAATAAAAAGATGAAAATAAAGAAAGAACGAAAAAAAAGACTGAGTGAGAGTTAAATCAAGATTATCGTACTTTTTACATATTGAACCATTTTGCAATAGCTCTTTAGTAAACATATCGAATGTTGTAATAATTAAATTATCATACTGTGGTATATCCACAGGTCCTGGTAGTCAAGATTATTATACTTTTTACATATTGAACTATTTTGCAATAGCTCTTTAGTAAACATATCGAATGTTGTAATAATTAAATTATCATACTGTATATCCATAGGTCTTGGTATTTTTTAATTTTTATATTACTGACACAAATTCCAACGAAACTTCAATGGCTTAGACAGATATAGGAAGTGATTATTTTCCTTAAATCATTCTCATTAAAGTTCCCTTAGTTGAAGTGAAAAGTCATAATGTTCTAAAAAGAGAATTCTCAGAAATACCAAAAAAAAAAATAGAAAATTTCTTAGAATTTTGTTTTCCTTGATTTGATCTCCAAATTTTTCCTTGAAACCAAATGTTTAACTAACTGTGTGTAAATCATTTGCATTAAGCATAGTTATTTTAGTTAGCTGAAACATGCAGTTGCGTATAAACAAATGATTATTATCATTAAATAAGAATAATTACAAGAAATCTTATAATTGTGTTTAAATTATTAGTAATAGATAGGAATTGGGATGTTGTTGACGAAATAACTAATTAAGCGGAGAAAAACTGAAAGAAATTATTAAAAATGATTTGTCCCTTGAAATGAAACTCACAATTAGCTGCCTATTATGCTGGATTAAAACTAAGATCTTTCAAATTTTGAAATCATTTAAATTTCAATTTATTCCTGATTTATTGCTAATTAATAAACTGTACTTTATTTATCGACCTCTTAATTTCTCACCCAATTTGATATGTCTCGTTCTCTTAAAAGCTCGTTAATCATTTTTTTCGTCATTGAAGTTCTTTGCTAATTTTGGTCTGAATAAGAAATTATCATTACGCAGATCGATTCAGACTAGAGTCCTCATTTTGTTTGATAAAAAAGGGAAAAATACATCACTAATTAGGACTGAGCCTAGTAGTGACCACCCAAACGAAGTTTAACAGGTTTGAATTCAGAGTTTTCCTTCTCCTAGACTGGTTGCCTAACCAAGGTTAAAGAGCCCAGTGAAATAGTTCCCTAATTAGGATTGAGCCTATTCTAGTAGTCCAAACAAAGTTTAACAGGTTTGAGAGCCTTCTCCTAGACTGGTTGCCTAACCAAAGTTAAAGAGCCCATAGATCCCTAATTAGGATTGAGCCTATTCTAGTAGTAACCACCCCAAACGGAGTTTAACAGGTTTGAATTCAGAGTTTTCCTTCTCCTAGACTGGTTGCCTAACCAAGGTTAAAGAGTCCAGTCTGCCATACTATTTACCCATAGCTGGAGGAGGAGAATAGTTGGATTCATACCTTTCCCAAGGGTATTAGCACTATGTGAACTGTAGCTTCTCCAGGATTTGTGTTGACAAATCCATTTCCTACAACTCTAACCATTACACCACACGCCTCCAACAATCCTTAATTAAGTGACCAGTTAAGCAACAGCAGGTACTGTAAGAGTTATTTGTTTATAAAATGTGATTCGATTAGACATTAAATGACCCAAAAAGTGTTGATATGCCATGAATAAATAAATGAAACCCAGTATAAGGCCTACAAAACACTGTTTACATTAATACATTCACCTTAAAGCCAGAAAATGAACAATTCAAAATATTGTCAAAATAATTTTTTTAAATGAAGACAGTCCCCAAAAATAATCATCGAATATGTAAGGATTTCAAGTGAACCATTTGGTTTGTTTGTTTAATAGCTTTCATGGGTTATTTAATGCCAAATCCATCCTTGTAGAAGAACAGTAGTGGTACTGTTTAACCTATAGCTGGGATGATGAGGGTGTTCATACCAGGCCCCGACACTAACTTTTTTCATGAATGTCCCGAACAAAAATTATCAACCGTCCCAAATGGGGTTTGGACCGTCCCAAAATCAAAATATTTTTGTTTAATTCATTAGCATCATCTATACTTGTCAGTCATCAGTAGCATAATAACATGTAATAAAACATTAAGAAAAGCTGAAGCAGTGATAATTCTGGATATTTGGACAAAAAATACATTTCCTAGTGTGTTTTGAGCTAAAAAATACTTTTTTTACTTTAAGTTACCCTGAGTAGGGTTAGTAGTACATAATTCGGTCCTTTTAAACTATCTCCCTCCACCATTATTCATTACATGGCTTTGAGAATAGACCTGCGGTGCCGTAGCCTCATTTTGAGGTCAGCATTCGGGCAATCACTGGACGGTCATTATTGGAATGTAGTACTAATTTTAAGAAAAAAATTTATCATGCCCGGCAAACTGTCCTGGATGACATATTGATTGTCCCGGATGTAATTTTTATCGTCCCCGGGACGGCATTAATGTCGAGCCCTGGTTCATACCTTTCCCAAGAGTATTAGTTTAGAAGATGAACGTAATAGCACGACCAGAGTTTGAACTTGCTTACTAAGATGTTGCAGTCTAGCACCTTAACCACTATGCCACAGAGACTCCCTTGCCTGAATCAGGAATTGACTTTTAGATTATCTATTAATAATGGAAATTGTCTGTATTTCTGTCTGTAACAAAAACTGTCACAGCTTACGTCACAATATTCTTATGCTATATACACCCAAAATTTGCGTAAACAATTTTTAAAATTGTTTTTTACTCTAGTCTTTTTTTTTACAGTAACAAGAAGTTAACTAAAAAGTTTACAAGTAAATAAATACCTACGATTTTGTTTAAAATTGATGTGGAAAATATTCAAAATAATTGTTTGATTATTACATGCATGCAACATTTTATTTGAGAGGGACGGGGCTAAGTTTTCATTTCAAATTGTTTTATTTTTTTTACTCCTTTAATAAATATGAGGATTTGTCTTACTAATGATACAAACCCTCTGACATTGAATTTTTAACTCCCACTCTCTCAGGCAATGTCTTTCAAAAATTAATTTTTACGATGTCGGAGGGTATTTTCTGTTGCTAGTATATAAAATAAAGTAATTAAGTTTTGTATTAAGAGTCTTGAAGTAATTAACTGGGTTCTGATTGTTACTGGTTTTGGTGTGGATACTTTGATCAATATATACCAATCACATGATTATGTTATGGCAGTTAGTACAGAGTCTGTATTTGGTTACAGCCTGCCTGTCTTTGTCTGCCAATTGGATGCTAGCTTTGAACCTTTTTGCAAAGGTGAGTATCATATCTTGTTTCTACACAAAGTCAAATAGTATTTTCTCTGTCATACACACATGTACATATACATGCACACACACACATACACATGGACATACACACACACACATGTACATGGATACACACACATGTACATGGACACACATACACAAATGTACATGGACACACACATATGCACACGTACATGCACGTGCACACATGTACATGGATACACACATACGTAATGATAAAATGAAGAGATATAAATATTTTTATGAAGCTTTAAAACTTATTTGAACTGAAATGATTTTGCATAAAAATCTGACCCATTCTGCAATAATTGTCTCTGAAAATAGACAGTGGGCTTTATATGATGGCAACATCAATAATAATTCCTGCTGATGACTTAGTTTTTTTAATATAACTAGAAGCAACTACCCAGCATCACCTGGGTGGAAGGGGGCACAAAAAAAAAATGGAGTAATGGTTAGCAAGTTAGTCTCGCAGATCCATTATTTTAATTTTTAGATATCTTCATAAATATGAATCAAATCTTCATAATTTTTGCACAAAAAGCAAAAACTGGTGATATTTAAGGTGTATATATATTTACTTTGTTGTTAATTGTTTTATTTTTGTAGTTTCATCAGGACATACACCCATACATACATACATACACATCAACTGCCCTTTATATATGTATAGACTAGAAGTGGCTACCCAGCATCACCTGGGTAGAGAAGGTGGGGGCACAAAAGGTGGTGTAATGGTTATCAAATTAGTCTCACAGATTCATTATTATTATGTATATTTTCATTTTTAGATATCTTCAAAAATCGAAATCAAATCTTCATCATTTTTGCACAAAAAGCAAAAATTGGTTAGATCTAATGTTTTGGTTTATTTTCATAGTTTCATCCCAACATACATACACACCAACTGCCCTTTATATATGGACTAGAAGTGGCTACCCGGCGTTACCTAGGTAGAGGGAGGATAATAAAAAGTATATGCATTTCTGTTGAGTTTTTCTAATGCCCAGTCTCTTCTTGAAATTACCATAAGTTGTTCAGAAAAGTTCTCAGCCTGACCAAGAAGGGAATTACCAAGATTCATGAAACAAAACAAAAAACAAAAAAGATGAAATCTAGTTAAAATAAATTAGTGTTGTAAAATTATTTACAATCTATTTAATATGCATATAATAAATGCATATTATAGCCCTATAATAGCACATGACTATAATATATATGGCTCTATAATAGCACATGACTATGATATATATGGCCCTATAATAGCATATGCCTATAATACATAAAAAAGTGATCATCGGGGTGGCCTAATGTTGGTATCAGCCAGACAGCGTGGGAGCCTTTTCACTAGCGCTAGACCAAGTAGATTATTTTAGCATCTGAGGTGTGGAGCGCCACACCTACCAACAGCTTCTCACTTTACTGCACAGATCCCTGCGCTACTCATACGCTGAGTTGGTGAGGGCCGGTATCAAACCAAGAACCTTGTGATTCCTAGCCGAACACTCTATCGAGTGAGCTAAACCGGCCCATTGCCCTATAATAGTATATGTCTAGAATATATAATAGCCGTCTATTGTCAATACCACTTGGCCTATCTAGACTACTGATAATCCCTTTCTTGCTCATAAACAATGCATTTCTATAGAGAAATCATTGGCAATACATCTATTAATAACGGAGATTCAGTCTCTTTTTGTCTGTAACTGAAACTATGTCACTGCTTACATCACAGTAATTTTTTAAAATTCTATGAAAAATCAATTAAGAGTCAAATTTTCATGAACATTTTTATACTTATTCACTTTTAGATGAGTTTATGTTTAAAATAGTTTTTTTCTAAAATATGTTACGGGAAATATTTTTATTTTTAATTTGATTTTTTTTTTTTACAAAGGCACCCTCCTCACTTATTTCATTTTATGAAATCTGAACAAAATATATTCTATTCAAACGATTTTTAAATTTTTCTATAAAGATAAGAGTCTGAATAATTAAATCAGAATTTTTTAGAAACGTTTTGGAGGTGCTTACGGTCGTAAAACAAAACAAATATCTCAGTGGTGTAGAGTGAATATTGATGCTTTTTAAGTAATTAATTTTTTTAAATTTTTAAAAGTTTTATTTTATTTAATTCCCACCCACCTCAGGTGGTAATAATCTTTACAAAATTTATTTTTACCCCGCCCAGTGGGTGTTTTTTTGCTAGTTTATATAATAGCCCTATTCTGTCAGTAATGCTTAATTCCTGTCCATTGACAATCCCTTTCTTCATTTGCAATGCATTTGAATAGTTAAATCATTAGAAATAATGGAGATTCAGTCTCTATTTGTCTGTAACCAAAACTATGCCACTGAGTAGAAGAAAGAATAGGAAAATCCCTGATAGTAGGAGTGGGGGAAAACTATTACGACGCAAGTTTCAATGGCGTAAGGCCCTTTCCAAAGCTGACATTTGTAAATAAATCCAACAGAACGATAACTGGTAATATGCATGTTGGAAATCCAGGGATCGTTTCAACATGATATTTATATTGTAAACAGGATTAGAACTAATGACTAGAAAATTTTGAAGAAATTTTTATTTTTAGAAGAATTTCTCAACCCTGCGTTAAATAAAACCTTGTTAATTTCTGACAATTGGATCTTTCATTTTCATTCAGTGCTCCGTATTTTATTTGTATGTAGAAGAAATTCGGGGACAGGTGCATTGTGGGAGCTAGGACTGGAAATGGGGCTTCAGCCATGACACATATGGATTGATACATAGGATAGCAGGTTATACACTAGTTGAGGTCTTAAGTCACTGTCTTAGGGTAGAAGCATTTTTCTACCAAGTGTTAAACAAAACCTTATTAATTTCCGACAACCGGATCTTTCATTTTCATTCAGTGCTCCATATTCATTTGTATGTAAAAACATAAGATTTATACAATGCCAAAGCCATCCTTGTAGAAGAACAGTAGTGGTACTATTTAACCTATAGCTGGGCAGATAAAGGGGTTCTTACCTTTCTCAAGGGTATTAGTCTGAAAGTGAATGTAATAGCAGGACTAGAGTTTGAACTTGCTTACTATGATGTTGCAGTTCAGTATGTTAACCACTACACCAAGGGGATTCATCCTCTTGATTAAGAAAATATCTTCTCAATAACCAGATATAAACGCAAACTGACCAACATACACTAAATGAACAAACAGTATACTAAAGGGGGTACAAAAACAGTAAAAAGTCTTACTTGAGCTTTTATTAGTCATAGCCATGTGGCCTTATGTTTAAACTAGAACCTACCCAGTGTCATTTGTAGCGATTGTCATCCCATGCTGGGATGGACATAAGTCCAAAAGGGTTATCTTCCCTTGCTACCAAGCTTTCGCCTATAGGTGGTTGGGGTATTTAAGCAGTAGCCTGGCAATTCTTAGTCTCTTTCCTCTTGGTCCAGCAACGACTACACATGGCATAAACATGTGGTGTCTATATCCATTAAGTAGGGGGCTTTGCCCCCCAACCATCCAACCAGCAGTAAAACAAAAAAAGGGGGCACTGTAATCAAATACAGGCCCTGTACTAACTACCAGAACACAGTCAGGTGTTGGGTATATATGGATCAAAGTATCCACAGTAAAAACCAGCAGTCAATCCGAATCCTCGGAATTTGCTTGGCCAAGGTACACAGTGGAATATCCCAACGTGCTATATTACCAACTTACCAACTCTAGATTCTTAGAGCAGATTCAACTTGCAACACAACTGAATAATGATCAACTTGTATGAATTTGTACACATATCAGACATAGAATAACCTTAAAAAAAAAAAAATACATACTGAATCTTTTGAAAGGTTCCCTCCCCCATGAAATCTGAAAAAAAAATATTTATCAGCATGGATCAGTCGGCAAATGAAACTAGCTAAGAAAGAATAAGAAGACATCAGCCAGACCAGTTTGGTTGCCTGCCCCACTTCAAATAAGAAATTTGAGCTATATATATTTACCAACCCCTCCGCACGAGCAGGATTTGACACAAGGTCAATTTCTTAAGCGGAGTTCAACAGGTTTGAATTCAGAGTTTTCCTTCTCCTAGACCGGTTGCCTAAGCAAGGTTAAAGAGCCCAGTCTGTCCTACTATTTACCCATAGTTGGGGGGAGAGTAGGATTCATACCTTTCCCAAGGATATTAGCGCTAAATGAAATGCAATTACCATGTCCAGGATTTGAACTCGGGGCGACAAGTCCATTTCCCATGACTTTAACCATTACACCACGCGCTTCCTACTAGAAAATTTGAGCTATATGTGTTACATAATTTGTGTGGTGGCGTGGGTTGTTGACAGACGCTGTAGCGAGAATTCTAAGGGGCCATTGATTTTCAGATCAGGGAATGGAAAACTACCAGGAGAGCTCCTTAACCCCAGAGGCAGGAATCTTGCACGTCATGTGATTTAGTTAGTTTAGATTTTAGTTTTCAACCGACATGGAAGCAGGGTAGACACGCCACTGCGAGGTTGAATCTCCCTGCGCAGAAGAAGATGGGTAAGAAAAATAAATCTTGATCAAGAAAATAAAAGTCTTGTGAGTTGATTAATTGTATGACTAAAGAGTTAGCCCAGAAGAAACCCTTTGTTAGAGACATCAACAAGAGACGATAAGATGATAGCAAAGAAGTAGAGGAGGAAACATGGCAACTAGACGTAGCAAGAAGAAATGAACAACAAGTAAGTCTCAACTCTGTATCAGTCACTCTCTCTCTCTCTCTCTCTCTCTCTCTTCTCTCTCTCTGTCACCTGAGTCTTCTCTCTCTCGTTTATATATGCGATGATATGAGGGGTTCTACAACATATGCTCCGGCCTAGGGTCACATTTCTGTACTTTTTTACTAATCGGTCAGTAAATTAAACTAATTAAGGAAGAATAAAAAAAAAACAGTAAAACTAGTTTTGTAACCCCCCCCCAAAAAAAAAAAAAAACATTTGAGTTACATACTCCAGCCTATGGTGACATTTCTATATTTTTTTTTCCAAAATAAATTGTGCTGTATTTAGTAAAAATAAAAAGACAACAGTAAGACTAGTTTTCTACACCCACTCCAAAAATAAAAGATTCAAGCTATATGCTCCCATCGGGGTGGGGGTCCAGTGGCTTCGGCCCTGGACCTTTACAAGCTAACATCGTTGATCCCAGGGGCCATCTCCCCAGGCAACACCTGCCCCTTGATTTAAAGGGGCAAGGCTAGGTTTATTGCCCATTGCCTGAGGCGCGCCCCCTTGAGGGGGAATGCCGATACATTTTTTGCACCCGCTACCCATGAGTTTCGGCTCGTGTTAAACTTAGGAGCTGAAGCTGAAGTGTGTCTGAGCTAGATATCTCTCCATTCCACACCACCATGAAATTTATAAGAAATAACATCAAAAAAATAAAAGAATTCCCTGAAAACTTTGGTGAAACATGAAAAAGAAAATAAACATGGCCATTTAGAAATATAAATCTATATATTCTCGTGTTCCTTAATTGTACGGCCGTTATCTTTTGCAACACCCTCTAGTTAAAAATGAGACCATCCAAGATTAAATGCAAAAATGTAAATCCTGATTATCTAGTGTTGCTTATCCGCTGAATTCTTATTTCTTATGAGTGTCTGCTCATAGTGGACCATTCTGTTTTTGTTATGAAAAAAAGAGAGGGAAGAAAAAGGACATGCTACACAGAAAAATATAATAAGAAAGAAAGTAGGAGAAAGATAGAGAGAGGGGGTGAGCGCACAGAAATGATAACGCTAATATGTTTCAATCAAACATAATGAAAAGAAACAAAAGAGACAAAGAAAAAAGAGTGAGAGAGAGAGTTAGATGAAGATTATTATACTTTTTACATATTGAATTATTAAGCAATAGCTCTTAAGTAAACATATCAAACATTGTAATGATTAAATTATCATACTGTAGTATATCCACAGGCCCAGGTATTTTTTTGTTTTTTGTTTTTTTTTATTATTGACACAAATTCTAATGAAACTTCAATGGCTTAGACAGACATAGGAAGTGATTATTTTCCTTAAATTATTCTCATTAAAGTTCCCTTAGTTGTACTGAAAAGTCATAATTTTCTAAAGAGATAAGGAAAGAGAGAGTTGAATGAAGATTATTATACTTTTTACACGTTGAATTATTCAACAATAGCTCTTAAGTAAACCTATCAAATGTTGTAATAACTAAATTATTATACTGTGGTATATCCACAGGTCCTGCAAGTAGATTATAATTGCTTTACACATTTGGAACATTATTGTAAGAGAATCTTTGAAATGCATTTAGGCCTTTTGCCATACACCTCTATGCTTACTAACCCTCATCATGGTGTAATGGTTAATAAGCTAGTCTTGCAGATCAATTAAAATGAGTGGTGATATCACTGGGTGCTCCATATTTGAGGCCTTGTGCCAATTCAAATCTACACTAAGTTTGGTTTCCTTGTTTAATAGCATATCAACCTTTATGGGTTATTTAATGCCAAAGCCATCCTTGTAGAAGAACAGTTGTGGTACTATTTAACCCATAGCCAGGGGGAATCGGGGGGTTCATACCTTTCCCAAGAGTATTAGCCCAAAATTGAATCTAATAGCATGACTGAAGTTCAAACTCACTACAATTCAATTCATCATGTTAGCCACAACGTCACAAGGACTTCCCGCAGTACAGTAAGTAAATGACATTTAAATCAGGTTTAGTAAATATTTATACATCCTGTAGGGATAGTATTTCATTATATATATGTTTAAACATTACAGCAGGGGTCGGTCACACAGTCCACAGGCCAGATCTGGCTCGCAGTCCCTAAGAGAAATATCATATTAATCCGACCCACAAAGGGAATAGATGGTAGCTTAGATACTCATTTTTTTTTAAATCTATAAATGTACACAAAAGTCATAAACACCATGTTATGTACTATTTCTCTGGTAAGAATTGTTATTCCTCTCATACGTATCGCAAGATCATATAATCTTGATTATTAAAATCTGGTAATGACTAAAGCGAAATCTGGTAATAAGCCCACGAACACATCTGGTGTATAAGACTTATACAATGTTATAATCATGCTGATTGACCCCATCCCATGTGATTAATCATTACAAGGACTATGGTGATAGATGTGGCCCGCTATTCTCTGACAGACATGATCTCTGGCCTCCATGCAGTACAAGGTTGCCGACCCCCTGCTTTAGAGGGTATCATTTGAATTTATGGTAGAACTTTTGAATGAGCAATTATTTTTCACCGATGCACCTGGACTATGTTTTAACCATAACATTTTGGCTGTTAGACTTTATGGCCTTCTTCAGATGTCTATCATAGCTGTAAGCTTTTGGGAATAACCAACTGAGGTTAAATCGAACTTAACGGACCTACATTCCACCATCATATGTTACCCTGCCAAATGAAAAAAAATACCAAAAATCAGGGAATTAACTGAATTTAATGAAATTTTCAGTGTTGATATATCAATGAATAAAAGATATAATGCACCAATTATTTTATTTAAAAACTTTTACATTTTTTCAGGTCAGTTAACTTCGAACCACGTATCTTTGAGGCGTAATAGAGATTCTCAGAGATATGTGAATCAAAGTTAATTGACCTGAAAAAATGTAAAAGTTTTTAAATAAAATAACTGGTGTATTATATCTTTTATTCATTAATATATCAACACTGAAAATTTCATTAAATTTGGTTAATTCCCTGATTTTTGGTATTTTTTTTTCTTTCGGCGAGGTGACATACGATGGTGGAATTTAGGTCCGTTAAGTTCGATTTAACCCAAACTGAACATTTCATAGAAGCCATAGGCATGCACGTTTCCAATTCTCAGGTTACCAACTATGACAAATACCTGATGAAACCCTATGACTACAATAGCAACCAAGTCAAAGTAATTATTTTCCTGACCTCCTACCAGGCAGATTGACACTTAAGGTTGTTTTTTTTAAAAAACATTCACAAATCAAAGTTGATGCAGTGGCCAATGCAAAAAGTGTGTGAATTAATCCCTTCAGCATTTCCCCTTTTGGGGTTTCTCAGGCACTGGGAAATAAACCTGACCCTGCTCCTTTTAGACAAATGGGCAAGTGCTGCTTGGGAGGAGGGCCCCTTCGGATCATGCTATTTATTATATATCTTACCGGTCCAGAAGCTGAAGCCCCCACCCCCACCCTGGACGATGACCAATTCCAAGTGCATCACTGAATAATTTGGTTATATCATGATTATGTTAGATCTTATTTACAATAGAAAATAAGATGCCCAGAAGAAAGCAGCAGAAACAATAGTCTTCTGGGACTGCAATGCCAATGGACAATAAAAAATACCTCTAAAATTTTCATTTACTTTCAGCATGATTCCTAATTCGGCACAAATCTTGAAATTTAAAACTGTAATAATAATAAGCAGTTTCAATGCCTTATTTGAGAGTTTGTTCATTTAAATTACACAATCATTTCTCATATTTCAAATGTTTTGTCTTAAAACAGATTATGAGATCCTGATTGGATATTGGCTAACCAAAATCTTTTCAGCTTTTCTTTCTTTTTCTTTTAACACAGATGAAGTTGTGCAGTTTTAAATGAACAAATTTTCTGATAAATCTGAATAAGCTTAAAAATGGTCACTCTTGGACGGTCTTGACCATTTCGCTTTCTAGGAGCCATCTTCAATAAATTATTATAACTTTTAAAAAACTAAGACTCTTAAACAATAAATGGAATTGAAAAATATATAGATGTGTATGTGTGTTTGTGTGTGTAGAGCAAGTGATGCGAAATGTACAAATTGATATACATTCATGTAAAGATAAAAGTATGATACAATCTTTACTTAATATGACACCTTCAACTGAAAAATTCCATATTTCTATTTTATCTTCTTTTTCTTCTTAATATCAGTCTATTACCGTGTATATCTGAAAATATGAGTCAAATATATCATTAAGAATTAGAATGAAATTTTTCTTTTTTTTTTATGTTCTCTCAACACAAGAATTCACAAAGATATGAATTTTGCATATCTGCTTGAATACGACACTGATTTTAGTCTTGTCTTGAGGCATATTCCCCCCCCCTCCAAAAAACCCACTGTTGTTTGGTCAAACTACAATATTATACTCATGATACCTTACAAAAAAGCCTTTCACCAATCTGTACAAGTCATACCAGGCCGACCAATTAGTGTTTTTCTTTTTAAAAAAAAGGGTCACTACAAATATCGCTTAATAAGTTTCTCCAGAGTATTCTGAAATTTCCACCTCACATTGGCAAATAAAAGAGTATAGCATTCAATTAGAAATGCTAGATTCATACCTTTATGAATTCTTGTCGTGTGAGAACAAAGAAAGTAACACTTTCAATGAAATTCCTAATCATAGAGTTAACTCACAATTGCTTAATGGTCTTATTTTTTTAAAGATACAATAATTTACTGAAAACGGCTCCCACAATAAATGAAACGGTTGAGAAAGTTCAAGAGTTCCTAAAAATGGCCTTTTTGGGTAGTTTTGTCATAAAAACAAGATTTCTTTTTTCATTTTTTTTTTAAAGATTAAATTAAAAATTTTATGTAACAAATGGGGAGATGCGTTCTAGCATGTTCTAACCAAATTATGCTTTTTTTTTCTTTCTTTTTTTTGTGGCAGTTAAAGAATTCTTCAAAGAAGAAGCAGAAATAATGGTAATCCTCATGATTTATAAGATCATGGGAATCAAATTAGAGTCACAGACAATACCATTTTCAGGTATTCTCTTTGGTATTTTTGGGTTTTTTAAAAAATGTATTTTAGCAGCAGTAAGATCAACTTGAAGCAACCCCAAAATTTGACCCTTAGTCAAAGACTAAGAATAGTCTTTTTCTTTCTTTTTTTTTTTAATAAGGTAACACTTATTCCAATACATCTAACATCAATATGATTAAAATCATAATCCCTTCCAAGATTATTTACCCAATTTACTCACTCTTAGCCTTTGACGACATTTTTCTCCCTTTAACCCCTTGAAGAGCGCAGAGCAAGTGGTGGGGTGGGGGTTGCACGATGGGCAGGGATATTCATTTTCCTGTTTGTTTTTTTTGTTTTGTTTGCTGTTGTTAATTTTTTCTTTCTTTTAATATCTCACCCTTCATATCTTTTCTCGAAGCGAGACAAAAACATCTTTGGCAATATCGAGAATTTCCGTCATCTTTTCCTGGTTTACGACTTCACGCTTCATCTTCTGGATTTCGATTTGTAATTTTTCCTTCTCCAGAAGCAAAACCGCATGATGAAGTTCAAGATATTCCGAAGGAATTGACTTGAGCCTTTTTTGGGAAGGTTCCTCGGCTCCTAATTCCTCAATCGACTGTTTATGAGATTTAGAAGCCAAGCCGCCTAACGTGCGGCTGCTTGTGTTACTTGTAAGCAAGGTTGACTGACATAAAGCTGTCAGGGCCACACTGGCCGTCGTCGTAGGTAAAACACTAGGAACCTTTTCAGTAATCTTACCATCAGAACTTGCAGCTGAGATCACAACTGGCGTTGGTGCTGTATTCTTGGTGTCATTCTTCGAGATGGTATAACTTTCCTGAGGGTTAAGGTCAATATTCTCCAAGATATTTGGAGAGTGCGGTTCCTGTATACTACTGATGCTTACAATCTGCAAATTTTCAGTGTGTATTGATGATGGCTGGGTTTCAAGGAACGGTTCTGACGAGGGTTCTTCGTTACTGTTGTTGTTTTTATTGGAGGGACAAATGGATGATATACTTCCAGCTGCCGTGACAATATTCTCCGTCTCTTGGTCATTTGTCAACGGTAAATTTAACGGCACTTCGAGTGGGTTCTCTGTTTTCAACCGGTCTTCTAACGGGCAGTCGTTCACAGAGTTATCGCTAATAATGGACGGAGACGTGGACCTTGTTTCACATTTTATTAAATCAACCAATTCTATTTGTGGACGATACGTAGTGGCAGAAGCCGACGTGGAAGGCATGGCATCTCCAAAAGGTGTTGGTCGTTCCCTTTCTCCGTCTTGTCCGTCCGTTGTTGACAATTCGCTACCTTCCGACGGAGAAGTGGGTCTCGTATCGTTCCTGATCAACGTAAATATATCGTTATTATTGTTGGTAATGTTGCCATTTCCATCGCCATAGTAACCCCTCATTTCTGAAATATCTTCCTGGCCATTTTCAAGTACCTGCATATTCTGTAAGGATGGCAGGTAAGCGAAAAGATCCAAGACCCTTTGGCTAATTTCAGAAATCAGCCGGGGACTAGAGTCTGGGTCGGTACCTCCATACTCGGCGGCTTTGATCGCCTCTTTTTTCGCCATAGAAACAATGTTTTTCCATTTCTTTTTCACCTCACGAACGGTCCTTTTAACATTGGGGTTTCTCATGTGCAAACCCATCGTAATCTCCGTCCAAATTTCGTTTTTCCTTCGATTTGTTTCCGTACTGCAAAACTTGGCAGTTAGAATGTCTTTGTGTTTCTCAAACTGTTCTACCAAGAAAAGTGTCTCGGTGCCCGTAAAGAAAGGTTTTCTTTTGCGGCTTTCGAGCAAGTTGCAGGGAAATGAGTTTGAGAAATGGTAACCTGTCATGATCGGCTTCCTTTTCTTTCTTGATGCATTCACCGACTTTTAATTAAAAAAAGGCTTTTACAGGCCATTTCATTATTTTCTTACTTTCCAGGTCTTCCGCAACAACACTACTGCCTCCATCATTGCCTACTGCTTGATTATTTTGAAAGTTTACTTTCGTATCTAAAAGCATCAAATTTAATATATCCTTAGAAATAAGATTTATTTACTGAATAAATAAATATAAAAACTTGAAAATTGTATTATTTTTATTTTTGTCAGTTTAAGTATTACATAAAAATACGAAAAAACTAATTGAATAGTAAGCTAGCTTTGTACGGCTACACGGCATTGTGGGAATTTTGTACATCCGGGCTCTTTCTTTCACTAAACGTTCCGCCATGGGTCGTATGCACTGTCCTGGGTGAGTAAAAGAAATATGAATTTTATCACTATTATTTTATTTCGTTTTACAATTTTTATACTTAAGATTATTTATCAAGTTTCCCTTTGCCACTTTAGAGTAAAATTTTACGATAGTTTGTTTTTGATTCTTTAGAAAATTTAATTTTTTGTGAGGAAAAAGAAAATGTTGGTGCTTTTATCGTTAATGGCGGGCGAAGTCGGCACGTGTGCGAGGATTTCTTAAAATTAACAGATTTTTTTTGCTTTTATTTCCGTCCGTATTAATCTTATTTTCGCTTAAAATTGAATCTTTATTTTTATTTTATTTTTATTTTTTAAAATTAGTGATTAGGTTTTATTATTTCTTAATTTAATCGTGGCTTATAAATCATAAAAGTAATTCTTAGTGAGGTGGCCACCATTTTGAAAAAAAGAATTTGGTCATTATCAATTTCAATAATTTATCATATTGATAAGATTTATTTAAGTACATAAAAAGAAAAAAAAGCTAATGAGATTTTTAAAATCTCATTTGCTAAAATCCAAGTTTTATTTTAGATTTTTATGCTTTAAGAGCTTTCGCTTTTTTTCTTTTTAAAATTTTGTAGATCGTTTAATTGAAGCATGAATACTTAAAGACAGTTTTAGTTAAATTAAGAATTTTGCTGAAATAAAGTCAAATTTAAATATTAATTTTAAAAAATTTGACTATCACGAATATACTTGTTTTTAAGATCCTCTTAATTATAAATTCAAATTGCTGCATGTTAACTCTTGCAAGACGATTTTTATTTAACATTTTAATTTTTTTAAATAAATTTGAAGTGTGTTTTGTCTAACAATTCTTATAAAATATAAATTTAAACTGTTTAATTTATTTAGTAAATTGAAATCTCATTTACTTTTTGATTTAAATTTGATTGGTGATGGCAAATGATGATAAAATTGCCAATGAATATTTTAAAATGTATAATTACTATACGCTACACTGATGCCTCACCAACTTTAATAATTTTATGCTACTTGTATCTAGTCGCGAATCTCAACAATAATGAATAGTCTAAAATTGGAACCATGTGGTTGAGAGTGGCCATGTTAGTTATCTATTTTAAAGCCGTTTAATTTTACACTTTTTTTCTTTATTTAGTTATTTTTTAATTATCAGGCTACTAAAATAATTTGCGTACCCACAAGATTGTTTTGTTTGTTTTTTTTTAATTTTATTTTTTAAAGAATGCTTCTAAGCAAAAATGTAATTAAATATTTTAAGTACGAAAAATGTTGTACTTCCCTTCTTGACTATTTAAGCATTTAATAAGGAAGGAGTGGTAGGAGGAGGTTATAACACGTCGCACCGGGTGGACTGAAAAGTCTGGTACTAAGCTACAAATTACTTAAAATAAACCGATAGAAAGAAAGAAAAAAAGATATATATATTAATCATATTATATTAAAATAAGAAATAAGTTAAATAGTTGCTGCTCATGATCACCTTAGTGACGCCGATTTTTCAATTCTTTGAAATTTTATAAACAATTGAACTTTGATTATTTTTAACTGCATTTTGTCTTCCCCTAATACCCCCCCCTCTTCCAATAGTAAAAATAGGGAAAGAAAATAATTTCGGCGGTCAGCAGCCATGAAATAAAAAAAATCAAATGTTTTATTTTTCAATTTTTTTTTACCGCAACATGTACCATTGGTTCTCTTTCTTTTTTTCCTTTTTTCTTCCAAGTAATTAAAATATAGTATTCCAAAATAAGTTACCTATAAAAATTCACTTGATCTTTAAAAAAAAAAATTGATTTCCTTAATTCAATATTACTTGTATCAATTGTTACCGTGATGATGTTAATACTAACCCCAGCTCTCTGAATTTTATGAGGAGTTTAGTTTCTGAGTAACTTTTGATATTTCTAACTTGTTGCTTTTCTTAAGTCAAATTTTAAAGAATTGTAATTATAAAAGTCAGGTCTTTCTGTGCATGTAATTTGAACATTCCCACCCTCGCCCAAATAACCCATTCTCTTAACATCCTGTTGAGAATTTTCTAAGTCCAAAGCCCCATTCCTATAAGGATATATATAAATGGCTAAAAATGACCTTTTCATTTAATGTTACCTGTTATTTCCCTTGAATTAAAGACTTCTAAATATGTTTAATATAACATTTAAACAAAGGCTATCATTTGGGGTGGATTAGGAAGATGAATGTGACTTCTGGCCGGGTGGAATGAGGTGGTATAGGATGTTAAGAGTTAACAATTATTCAAGTGTTTTTTAATTCAAAATAGCTGGGATCAATTGTCATGATGATGATGTAATACTAACCCCAGCTCTCTGAATTTTATGAGGAGTTTAGTTTCTGAGTGACTTTGAATATCCAGCTTTTTTATTTTTATTTTATTTACTTATGTCAAATTAATTTTCTCCAGTAATTAATCTGTAGATTTTTGAACACGTGTGAAAAAAATAGTATGTCACTTTTGTATCGATATATTTTAAGTGTTATCTCCCTTCCCTATTTTACCCCTCAGAAAGAAAAAAAACTGATTTTTAAAAGTTTAGGTAATATAAATCTAGTTCAATTGTTCTACAAACAAATAATTAAAATCCGATGTGAAGTTATGGACTGAATAAACTTTAGTGTTGTGCAGCTATCAAACTATTAAATTTTAAGAATTTAAAATTGCTGGTATTGTTACCGTGATGATGTTAATACTAACCCCAGCTCTCTGAATTTTATGAGGAGTTTAGTTTCTGAGTAACTTTCTATATCCAGCCTTTTCTTATTTTATTGGCAAAATTATACAATTGCATGGCATTTTAAAATATTTTAATATTTTTTTAACATTAAGACCCAGAGTGTCATACAAATAATGGATTTGATCTTATCTACCTGTGAAGCTAACCTTAGCAAATATAATCTAACCTTTTTTTTTTATTTTATTTGTCTGTACTCTTAAAATTCCTTTTTTGAGACAATACTGCACAAATTTTAATTTAAGAATGATTTTTTTTCTTTGGTTGAATCTTATCCATTTTCAATTAGTTTATTTAAAACATCTGAATAAAATTTGGGAAATCAGATATCCCTCTTCAAAATGAATTCTATCAGATTTTATATTTTAGTGTATTATGTTGTGTGTACATGATAGCAAGTTGTGGTTGAATAGTTGTAGTGAATTTGTTTTACTGCATGTCTTTTGACTATCCGTTCATCTATCAAATAACTATACAAAAAATACCTTAAATTGTCCCAGGGTCTATTAGAATGGTGCCTTTGTTAAAATCGAGTCGTTTATAACTTCCTATTTTTGCATGTGTCCACTCCGGCTTTTAATTGACAATTTATTTTCAAACCCGTTTGATAATTGCTTATAGATGTTTTTAAAAAAATCTTTCCATTAAAAATCATATGTAATGACTTTCCTGCTTAGTAAAATTAGTTTTAAATGAAAATAAGTTTTGCATCCTAAAGTTTTTGGCAATTGCATGTTTTTTTTTGTCTTTGCTGTGTTCACATGTGACAATGATTACTAATATATAAGTGAACGTATGCTGAAAAATTGAATGTTGACATTTTTTAATGAGTCCTGTGAACCCTCTTGACATAAAAAATCCTGGGGGGGGGATATCAACTGATATTTTCATCTCTTAAAAACATGTAGGTATTTGCCAGCCCATCAATCTATACCACCAACTTTTTTTTATTGGCATGTTGTTTTTTGTTTTTTTTGTTTTGTTTGTGTGTGTCTTTGCTGTGTTCACATGTGACAATGATTACTAATATAAAGTGAACGTATACTGAAATTTAATGTTGAAAGTTTCTTAAATGAGTCCGGTGAACCCTCTTGACATAAAATCCTTTTTGGTAATATCTGTTGGTATTTTCAACACTTAGAAACATGTAGGTATTAATGCAAACAATTTAAATTGTATTTAAATAATTTGTTGTAAATTTTAACTTCTCCATTGTATCTTTAAGTGGCTGTTAGTGTTATTTGTTATACATTCACTTTTCTGTGATTTCCTAAGCCTGTTCCTATGTTAACTACATCCCTTCAATCTGTAATCACCAAAAATCCTTTTGATTTGCATGTTGTTTTGTTTCCTCCTTCACCTTTTTTGTGTGTGTGTGTCTGCTGTGTGTTCACTTGACAATGATTACTAATATAAAAAGTGAACGTAAACTGAAATTTAATGTTGAAACTCTTTTGAATGAGTCCAGTGAAACATTAAGTGGATATACAAAAAAAAGGTACATAACAATTTAAGGAACTTGAAAATTTGTTTAAAAAAATTTTTTAATTTACTATTTTATTTTTTTACTTTTCAGAAAGGGTATTTCCCAATCAGCTTTGCCATACAGGCGTTCTGTGCCAACAGTAAGTTGTTTTTTCTCTTCCCTACTTCCTTATAACTATTACAGATGTTTAAATATCAACAAACTTTTCTTTGGGGTGGGGGACAGTCTTCTTTGTTTCATTAAAAATCCTATGCTTAAATATTTGAATGCAGATATTTTGTTTAAAAATATGCATACTAGTGTTGCTGCTGATGGAAAACATTAGCCCATCTCTGAATAGTTTTTAATTAATTTAGTTTGATACCATATTTAGCTATCATCTTTGTTCCTTGTATAAATATTCACATTAATTGCAAAATTAACATTTCATAAGTTTTTATTAGCATATCAGTTTTTCTAAAAGTAATTTCTAATCTACTTATATTTTATTTTTTAGTGGTTGAAACTCACATCTGAAGATGTAAAAGAACAGATTTACAAACTGGCCAAAAAAGGATTGACCCCATCAAAAATTGGTGAGTAGTAATAGTTTTATTTTTTATATTTCTTTTTAACGGAGGGGGGGGTAGCGCATGCATACTAACAGTATTGGTCAAGATTCCCCTTATCAAAATGTACCAATCTTAGGTTGGTATTAATTAATTGAATTTATTTTTCAGTAGTAAACTTTATTCCAATATAAATCAAATAATTTATTTAGTTTCATAAAATTAGGTTAGTAATTAACAGGAATGAGAATTTTTATTTGAATTTGGCTAATCAAGAAATTAGTCATGGTCAGAGTACTTTCTTAATGGAAGGAAATCTGCAAATTTTCAAAAATTAATTTATTTTTTTGAATTGTTTTTAAGAAAAATAAATTTAATTTCAAATATGAAATTACCAGTGCTTATTATAATTATCCAATACTTTGTCACTGTGATGAAACCGTTAACCCAGCTCTCTGAGTTCATCTTTGAAGATTTTAACTTCTGAGTGACATATCAGTTATAAAAATAAAAAAACTTTAATAGTTTAGTTTCTACTTCGTTTTTTTTTTTTTTTTTTTTTTTTTTTTTTTAAGATTTTAATTTTAGAATAGATCAAAAATGATTGTATAAATAGTTTGTCACCAAATTCTCATTATCTTCCAGAATGGTTAAGCTACATTATCAAAATCCAGAATAAAGTTAAAACAAAAACTTAGTAAAATGGTGAAACTGAAATTTTATAAAATCTGAAGAAAATACTCCATTAAATAACACCCCCCCCCTTCAGTTTTCAAACCAACTAATAGCCACACATACACTGGAAATTCCATGAAATACATGTGTAATGAATTTTAAAAATTTGAATGCAGTGCATGAATTTAAACGGAGAAAAGTTGGAGATTTTTAAGTTGTTGAATTAATAACATTTGTTAGGACAAAAATTACATATAACCTTAGAATACAAAAAGCAACCAGTTTTGATGTAAAAATTGTTTTGTGAAGTCTTTTTATAGATGAATGTTAATTTTAGGAAAAAATTCAATTACCTGACTTTTAGGTGGCTGGTTCAAGTTTAATATTAAGTTAACATGTCTGGTTTGCTTCTTTAGGGTAAAAGTTGATAACACTATTGCAGCTGAGAATAATTGAAAAAGCTACCAATAAAATATTTTGTTTAATTGTATTAATTTAAATTAGTTTTTAAAAAAATGTTACCTTGGTCAAGTTTATATTGCAAACAAGTAACTTTAAAATTTGAGGTCAGAAGTGTGGAATCTGATAAAAAAGAACAACTTTATATTTTGTGTGGAGAAAGAATTTGATAAAAATCTGTGCTTAACATGAACTTAAAAACTTGATTTGATGAAATTCATTCACATCCGTAAATTATCCAATACTTTGTCACTGTGATGAAACCGTTAACCCAGCTCTCTGAGTGCATCTTTGAAGATTTTAACTTCTGAGTGACATATCGGTTATAAAACAATTTATTAAATTATTTACTTTCCACTTTTAATTTATTTTGATTTTAAAATGAAAATATTACTGAATGGTTCATCAATCCATAATAAAATTAGAACTAAAATAATTTATTATAAACAAATGTGTTAATATTTGAAAATGCTTCATGTAAAACTCCTTAAGACTAGCATTTAGTATATTGTCTTTTATTTTAAAAGGACATTTTTCAGTTTTCAAATCAACCAATACCAATATCTTACACACTTTTACTACTTGTAAGTTTTCATTTTTAATTCTCTCATCTTTTTCTCTTTCTTACTTTAATGTTTTCTTTTTTTTCTTTTTTAGGTGTCATTTTGAGGGATTCCCATGGTGTTGCTCAAGTCAGATTTGTGACTGGCAACAAAATTTTGCGTATTCTTAAGGCCAAGGGTCTTGCTCCTAAAATCCCTGAAGATCTTTATCATTTGATCAAAAAGGCTGTTTCTGTGAGGAAGCACATGGAAAGAAACAGGAAGGTAAGTGCACGTGCACTCAGGTTTTTTTGTAAAGATGTCATTTCCTGTGGATAATTATAATTTATTGTAATCTCCTAAGTTATTTGAGTATCATCATTCTGGAGCTTTCCTGGATATGAATAAATTTCATCTGGTAGTGAGGCTCCACTTCTGGATTGTATCCCTTCATTGTTATTACTCCCAGGTTCACTCTAACTCGGAATGGTAGTACCTGTTAAGGTCCCATCTATGGGTTAAGAAAATCTGTTTGAAAATGATTCATATTTGATAAGGCCATGTACCAAAAAAAAAAAAGCCCTTAAACTTTACAAAAAATGGGAATTCCCTAACCTCAAGGCATAAAATAACCCTAGATGAGTTGATATGCCATTAAAATCATTCTATTCAAGATTCTTATTTTACACTAGAATCTGTTTTGTACTAAAGTTTATCTTAGTATCTTTTAAATGGCACGAGTAGTATAGATTATTTTAAAATGAAATCTAAAAATGGTTTAATATTTTGCTAATGTAAATTAGCAGTCTCTTTTATTGAATCCAGAATTACCCACTTTTTATGTTGCTGTATCTTTTGAATAACCAATATAAATTAAACTTATTAAACTTTTTCTTTCTTTTTATCTTTTTTCTCCAACAGGACAAAGATTCCAAGTTCCGTCTTATTCTGGTAGAAAGCAGGATCCATCGTTTGGCTAGATATTATAAGACCAAGCGTGTTCTTCCACCCAACTGGAAGTAGTAAGTATAGACTTGAAAACATATAGATGCATATAAAATATGGGTTCTTAATTACAAAATGTGTATAATCACACAAAACTGTTGAATAAGTTTTAATTGCTGAATTGGTTTCATTTAAAAAAAAATTTGTTGTTACATTCGTTAAACACAGTTAAATTTTAATGTTGCTTTGTTTTTTGTGTACCTCCAATGACGAACAACCTAGACAAGCATATGTCTGAATAATTTTTGAGGATTTATTTTTATTCTGAGAAGGTTCACTTAAAGCAAATGAATTATTGAAAATGTTACCTTTTAATTCAGATGAAACAATGAATTGTGAGTTTACCATCAATAATTAGAATATAAAGTTCTACTTAAGTCACTAACTTAGCATGTGAATTTTGAAAACCACCAACTATATATATATATATATATATATATATATATATATATATATATAATATACTTAAAAACATTTTGCAATCTATTCGATGCATTTGTCTTTATAAGAGGTGGATAGACATGCTGCATTGGAACCTACGGTTATTATATATATATATATATATATATATATATATGAAATGGGTTTTTAATTTATCACAAAAGTTGTATAATCACATGAAACTGTAGAATGGCATAAGTTTTAATTGCTAAAAATAAATTTGGTTAATAAAGATGGGTGCTAATTTGACATTAATTAAATCCGAAGTTTTAAACTTGTTTTAAATTTTAATGTTTTGTGTGTACCTCCAATGACGAACAACCTAGACAAGCATATGTCTGAATATTTCTTGAGGATTTTTTTAATCTGAGAAGGTTCACAAAAAAACACCTGATATTTACTATAATTATTTACAAAATTTAAAACAAATTGAAAACTTTTACCTGTAATTTTGAGTTTGTGGGTTTGCTATCAATAATTAGAATATTAAGTTTTTGCATCATGCTTCAAAAAATGTCTGACAATGCACATGCATACAGTATATGCATTAATTTATTTTATCATTTCTTATAAATTGTTTGTTTTTTACATATGACAGGAAGATAATATAGCAAAAGATACTTTGTGCTTTACATATGTAACATCTTGTGTTATATTATCTTCCTGTCACTATATTTAGACTTTATCAGTAATTGAACAAAAAATGTTTTTAAATATTTTTATCTGTTGAGCATATTTTGAAGAAAAAAACAACCTAGCTGAAGAACATTGTAATTTTTATTCTGTAAATTAACTTTTAATTTGGGTAAATTTTGAAGACAACCAGAAGTGATTTAAAATTGTTGCTAAATTAGATTAATATGGTATTATATATTCACTGTTTGCTTAAAATTATTCAAATAAATTTATTTGTGATGGCAGGTGATGATGAATTTGCCTATGAATAATATTTAAATGTATAAAGTATTATACGCTACACTGATGCCTCACTTTCTAATTGATTTCTTTTGTCTCAGATTTATGTTTATATATTTCATCTGAAGCCATGTGCTTAGAATAGACATGGTTATTTCTTTTATAATCATGTTAAATTTTTATGCATTTCCTTCTGTTAGGATAATTATTGAGTATCAAAAATTTCTTGTGCTAAAATAATTTTCAATACTTTAGACAAATTATTAAAAACTTTTGTGTAATTCAGATGGTAGAGTGGATTTAACTGGGTTTGCCATAAATAAATCTCCCTCCCTCCCTCCCTCCCTTCCTCATATTTCTCTGAATGGATTTGATTAAATTTAGTGATTAATAAAAGTTGCTTGTGTGTACCTCCAATGACGAACAACCCTAGACAAGCATATGTCTGAATACTTTTTGAGGATTTCTTTTATCTGAGAAGGTTCACTTAAAGCAAATGAATTATTGAAAATGTTACTTTTTAATTTAGATGAAACAATGAATTGTGAGTTTTACCATCAATAATTAGAATATAAAGTTTTAAAGTAAATACTACTTAAGTCACTAACTAGCATGTGAATTTTGAAAACCACCTCAACTATATATATATATATACTTAAAAACATTTTGCAATCTATTCGATGCATTTGTCTTTATAAGATGCCTTAGAACCTACGGTTATGAATACGTGTGTGTATGTATATATATATATATATATATAATATGGGTTTTTAATTTATCACAAAAGTTGTGTACTCGCATGAAACTGTAGAATGGCACAAGTTTTAATTGCTAAATTGATTTGATGAAAAGAAATTAGCAGTTAATAAAATGAGTGCTAAATTTACATTAGTTAAATCCCAAGTTTTAAATTTTAATGTTGCTTTGTGTTTTTTGTGTGTACCTCCAATGACGAACAACCTAGACAAGCATATGTCTGAATAATTTTTGAGGATTTATTTTTATCTGAGAAGGTTCATTTAAAAAAAAAAAACACTTGACATTTACTATAATTACTTACAAAATAAATTGAAAACTTTTACCTGCAATTAAGATAATGACTTTGCTATCAATAATTAGATAAGTTTTTGCAGCGTATTGCAAAAAAGTTGGACAATGCCCCTGCATATATTATATTATAATTCTTTGTTCTTTACATATGTAGCATCTTGTATTATCTTGAATTATATTATCAGTAATTCAAAAAAAAATTATTTGGTGTACACTTTTGAAGCAAAATTATCTACATTTAAAAGAAATGTTTTTTTTTTAACCTTTTTAAGTTATTTTAAACAAAACAATTCTATATATGAATAAGTTTATTTGTGATGGCAAGTGATGATGAATTTGCCTATGAATAATATTTAAATGTATAAAGTATTATACGCTACACTGATGCCTCACTTTCTAATTGATTTCTTTTGTCTCAGATTTAAGTTATATTATAAACTGCTCAATTACAGCTGTAAGAGCTGTATTTATTGTTATACATTTAAGATGTCATTGTTACCATTGGTTTCAAAGCAGCCTGTTAGCTACTTATTATCAAGTCAATGTGCCTGTTGGGGGGGGGGGGCGCACTAAAAATGTATTATACCCTATAATAAATATCATCTGGCACCATGTGGTTAGAGTAGCCATGTTTACTCCTATTTTAATGTTTGATTTTTAAAAAGAGCATTTATGCTTTTTCTTATGTGAGGGTAATTATTCAGTATCAAAGATTTCTTTTGAAATAATTTTCAATAAATTTTGGTCAGAAAACACTTCTCATAAAGTAGAGAAACTTTTTAACTGAACATTTTTCTTGGTATTAAAAATTGATTTGATATTTACTGTAAACCTCATTCCAAAACTTTAGACAAAATATCTAAAGCTTAAATGGAATTCAGATGGTTGAGTGGATTTGAATTTGTTGTCAATAACTTTTTTTTTTTTTTTTTTTTTTTTTTTTTTTTTCTTCTTCCCCAATTGCAACAAGTTTTATAATTGTAGCATTATTTTTAATCCCTCTGAATGGATTTGATAAAAATTTATGGTTAATGAAATTTTCTTTCTGTACCTCCAATGACGAACAACCCTAGACAAGCATATGTCTGAATATTTCTTGAGGATTTCTTTTATCTGAGAAGGTTCACTTAGAAAAATTTTAAGCAAATGAATTATTATTGAACTACTAAAATATCGAGTTTGCAGTTAATAATTGGAATTTTAAGTTATTTAAATAAATTATCTAGTTAAATCACTAACTTCGTCAAAAATTTAAAATGCAACCTCCAAGTGATTTACTAAATTTGAAAATAGGAACTTTGAAAAAATTACTAGGCAAAAAATGTAAAGTCAACAATTTCAATTTTGTTTTTAAAAAATGTTAAGAGTTTGGCAATGTAAAAATTGTATTGGTTTTAATGTTTCCTTTTCAAACTTTTATCATTGTATGAATGTTTGAATAAATTTGTGATGGCAGGTGATGATGAATTTGCCTATGAATAATATTTAAATGTATAAAGTATTATACGCTACACTGATGCCTCACTTTCTAATTGATTTCTTTTGTCTCAGATTTATGTTTATATATTTCATCTGAAGCCATGTGCTTAGAATAGACATGGTTATTTCTTTTATAATCATGTTAAATTTTTATGCATTTCCTTCTGTTAGGATAATTATTTTCAGTAACAAATAATAAAAAATTCTTGTATTGAAATAATTCTTCTTGGTACTAAAAATGTTTATATTTACTACAATCACTTATGTGGGTGGGTGGGGGGTTGGCTTTAAATTTTAGTTAATATTGCTTTGTGTTTTTTGTGTACCTCCAATGACGAACAACCTAGACAAGCATATGTCTGAATACTTTTGAGGATTTTTTTTAATCTGAGAAGGTTCACTGAAACATTTTTATCAATCATTTATAAAACTTTAGCCAAATGAATTATTGAAAATTATATCTGTAATTCAGTGTGAATTTACAAGCAAAATGTTGAGGAAATGCACATGCTGTATATTTATTGCATCTTTTATTTTTCTCACTATTTGTAAGCATAATTTTAAAATTATATTTGCGATATTTTTGAAGCAAAAAGATTGTAAATTTTTTCATTTTTAAATGGTATTTATGCCTGTTAGGTTTATTTAAAACCTGATATTGACTATAAGCATTTTATATTTTGGCAAACTTTAGGGGGGGAAAAAACTTGTTTTAAATTTTAATGTTGCTTTGTGATTTTTGTGTGTACCTCCAATGACGAACAACCCTAGACAAGCATATGTCTGAATAATTTTTTGAGGATTTTTTTTAATCTGAGAAGGTTCACTTTTTAAAAAAAACACTTGACATTTACTATTTTTATTCACAAAACTTTAGGCAAATGAATTTTAAAAAATATTACTTGTAATTCAAATAGTGAAATGAAGTAAGTTTGTCTGACCTTTTTGCAACATTTTCATTATTAATGGAAATGTACATAGATTAAAAATGTAAAGAGAATTGAGATTTAGTTTGTCATAAATGCATAAAGATATTTTGTGAATTTTAACAAGTTTAGAGGTTTTTATCAATTTTTTTGGTAGTGACTGTCAGATATTTTGCTTGGGTTAAATCGTGTTAGTGTTTCTCCAAATAAAAGTATGAAACTTGTAGATAAGTGTGCAATTTCTTCCTTTTTTAAAGGGGGGGAGGTGTCCTGATGGCATGGCTAGTTTGAACTCCAATTACATTGTTCACTTTTCAATTACCCCCCCCCCTCTCCACCTTTTATGGGTTAAATAGTAGCACTACAGTTTTTCTACACTTATAGCTTTAGCATTAAATAACCCATGTTGGTTGATATGTCATTAAACAAAATACAATCCATTATATATATAAAATAGCTTTCAAAAATTCTAATTAAATGCTTTTCCTTTCAATGATGATAAATTCAGACAAGCATATAACTGAATTAATTTTGCTGAGATTTTTATCTGAAAGAAGGAATTCATTGTAATAAAAACAATTTTATTTGGCAATTTCAATATTCTTATACACTAAGTACTTTTTTTTATCTTTTTTTATGTTTGTCTACTTTGCCTGACAATTCTACTTGTAAAATATTAACTGATATTTCTTTTTAATTTTTCAGTGAATCATCAACAGCATCTGCTTTGGTGGCATAAAGAGATTTGGAACTTATGTAACCAGAACAATAAAAATCATTGAAAGGGATTTTCTTGTTTTCATTTTTAAAAGGCTTTTTTTCTTTTTAATTTCCAACAGCTATGCCTAGTACGAGTCTTGAAGGTAATATGAAATAAAACAGCTATAGACTTTTAAAAAAAGGAATCAATCTGTTTCTTGTTTAACATGAGGGGCCACACAAACTGAAGGGATTCATGCAGTGGCCAGTGTAAAAAGTGCATGAATCCCTTCAGCATTTTAAATTTTTTTTAGGCACTGGGCAATAAACCCAGCCCTGTCCCTTTTAGACAAGGGACCAGATGTTGCCGGGGGGGGGGGGGGCTGAGATTTATTGATTTATTTATATCTAATAGTCCAGAAGCTGTAGATGCTGGGTAAGTATATGTATGTTGGTATTAAATCTCTAATCTAATGCAAATCTTTGAGCTGACTTAAGTAAATCTGTAATTTCTCCAAACTCATCCGGTTGAGGTTTGATACAAACTGTTCCTAATTTTGGTAATCTGAACATTAGCTACATAAATGAGAGTAACCTCCTTGTTGCTTTCACTTTGAGGAAGCCATCTGTTTTGGTCAGCCATTTTCATTTCCCCATAAATCTACACTGAAAATACCGAATTTGTTCAAATCCATACAACTGAATGTTTTAACACAAAAATATCAATGTGTTCTTAATTGTGCTTGTGCATTATTTGAAATGAACTTAATTGATATTTTTGTGTTAAAACATGCTGTTGTATTGATTTGAACAAATTCGTATTTTCAGTGTAGATTTATGGTGAAATGAAAATGGACAACCAAAATAGATGGCTTCAAAGTGAAAGAAATAAGGGGAGGTTACTCATATATGTACCTGATGTTCAGATTACCCTAATTTCTTCATTAGAGATTATAAAGACATCTCATCAGAGAAGTCAATGATTTCTACAGTTGTTTTTTCTCCCAGAGATCAAAACTTCATAGATCTATCAATGGAGGGCACCTCATATGGTTAGGGAGTTCGATTCTCACTGGGTGCCCAATACTTCTGGCATTGTGCCAAATCTAAGCTAAGTAAATAACTATATCAATGGAAAGTCCAAAGATCTTTCATGGATTTTTTTTTTTTTTGTCACTGTCAATTTTATTGTGATATAAGGTGTGCTCCAATTTCCACCCTGAATTTATAGGCGAGGTCACGTGGTCTATTCCTTCACCAATCAGCAGCCATAATGTTCAGCTGATTGACTACTTAAACACTGATTCTTTCACAGTATACTTGCAACCATTTATGAAGGAACTTACAATACTCCGGATTCTTTACCAAAGGATTTCTGCTGGACAAGCGCTCTTGCTTGAAGGCCAAAGGATGGCCCATAAAAGCTTAACATGACCCCAATCTGGGAATAGTTGGATTCATACCTTTCCCAAAGGTATTAGTGAAATGCAAATGCCCCTGTCCAGGACTTAAACTCCTCTTGTATCACCCTGTTATAGAACCAGTGATGCTGATAGCTTTTTAATTTAGTGCATTCTGGGACACGTATTTGATTTGAATGGGTCCGACCTAAAGTTTCTTAATAAATTTTAGTTTTTATTCATGAACAACTAAAGCTGTCTAACCCCTACCTTGTACTCCATACAGTATAATTCATTTCCAAGAAAATGTATTCAGTTAGCTAAAAATGGTGGGGGAAGAAAAACGCTGGGATGTATGGATACAATTTTACTGTGTCCTTTTAGATTTTTTATGTGTCAGTGCGGCAGGATGCTTAACCTATCAGCATCTCTAGAACTGATTAATAACAATGAAAATTTTTGGTAATATGAACATTAGCTACATAAATAAGAGTAACCTCCTCTTGTTGCTTTCACTTTGAGGAAGCCGTCTGTTTTGGTCAGCCATTTTCATTTCACCTTAAATCTACACTGAAAATACCGAATTTGTTCCTATCAATACAACTGAATGTTTTAACATGAAAATATCAAAATATGTGTTCTTAATTGTGCTTGTGCATTATTTGAAATGAACTTAATTGTTATTAAGTACACATTTTATGATATTTTTGTGTTAGAACATGCAGTTGTATTGATTACAATGAAAGGGAAATGGCCGACCAAAACAGATGGCTTCCTCAAAGTGAAAGAAACAAGGGGAGGTTATTCTCATTTATGTAACTAATGTTCAAATTTTCTTTTGACTAAGTCATCTGTCCATGTCTGCAAGAGTTTTCAAAAGAGAATCTGTTTTAGTGAAAGGTTAATTTACACGTGCCATCTTACTTCCAGTCTTTTGTTTCTGTAACGTCTGCTTGTTGCAAATTATAAATAGTAAAACTCAATGGAACAAATAGCCTAATTTACTATATTAAACTAGAAGTGGCTACCCAGCATCACCTTGGTAGAGATGAGGGACCAAAAAGATGTGTAATGGTTAGCAAGTTTTAATTTTTAGATATCTTCATAAATATGAATAAAATCTTTGTAATTTTTGCACAAAAAGCAAGCACTGGTGATATTACATGTGTATTTAATATTTATGGATAGTACAAAAGAGGAAGAATGCCCTCTGGGTATTTTGTAGCGGGGGGGAGAGCGTATATCACCCATAAAAGGAAACGACCTGGACTTGGACCTGACGTGTAATTGCGACCGATAATTCAACTGTGAGGTTTATGATTTACAAGACACGCTGATGCAAACACCCTTATTTCCGTGTCAGGGAATATAAATCAATCAATGAGGCTAAGAGTCAGGATCACCCCCTACCCCCACAGAATTCTGGACCTCATCGCTGAGCGACACCATGCTGGAAATCTTTCTAAGCAGGCAGGGAATTCAAAGTCCAAAAACTTGTGCAGATTCCATATATCTGCTAAATTTACCCCAATCAATCAATGTGCTACTCATGTGATTGCATGACATCAAGGACAATTAATAACGGTTAATACAAGCATGTAATGTCATCAATGGATGAAAGTAAAGGCGTTAAGAAAATTACAATATACATTCAACTTGAAACTGCTAAAATGAACAGACATTATTTACTTATTCATCTATTTATTATATATACTAGCAAATATATGCACCCTCCGGGTGCAAGTATTTAAGTTTTAATGTAATAAAATATTGTATTAAATTAGAAAGGCTAATGAAACTAAATAAGAATACCGATAAAAAGATTTGAAACGGAGTATAATAAAAAATAGAACAACTGAAACTTACTCTTCCATCACTCGTGTTTTATTGTTATTTTCTCTAATTTAAGTATTTAGTTATAAGAGGAAGAAAAGAATAAAATGACAGTTATTTTATCTTGTTAATGGATTTCATTTAAGATTTATTGAAGAGATTTTTGCTTATATTCATTAAAATAAAACCAAACAGTTAGAAACCAATAATACTAAGGACATATTTATTAAATTCGATTTTTTAATATTAATATGCAAATTAGCCTTCACGTTCACACTGGAAACCGCTATTTTGTTGTATATATAAATATAATTGCATGTTGTCAGTATGTAGACATAGTTAACAATATTAATAATGTAAGACAATTTTATTAATAATTGAGGTTTAGATAAAAATAAAATCATGGAGAATGTGATGTCAATAACTAAGAGAATTGTGACTTGAGTAGGAATATAGTTTCGGTTACAGACAGAAAAACACAATCTCCATTATAATAATATATATATTATATATATATATATACTTTTTTATTTTTTTTTTTTTTTTTTTTTTTACTATTATTTTTCAATACCCTGTTCTGTGGCCAAAAGGTTGCTTGGCAGCACCTTTTAGCCGCCGAAACTGTGATATCCCAACTAGTTAGTGGCTGACAAGGGCAGTGTGTCGCACATTGTATGATGAATGGAGGAAACAAAAATTTACTTTATTAATTGTATTTTTCTCTGTACATAACACACTAACTGCCCCTTTTTATATATGTAAAGAAGTGTTGTGATTTTTGAGTCCATTTATAGAGGCTTCAAGTGGGAGGACTTTACAGTGGAGATCGCTTGAGTTAAGCAGTGTGATCTTTAGTGAAGAAACCTTTTGGTTGTTCCTTGGTATTGGTTAGGATCCTTTGGTTGCTCCTGTCCTTAGTGTTGGTATGATCCTTTGGTTGCTCCCTTGGTGTTGGGTATGATCCAATAAGTGACAACTTCCAACTTTAATATAACTTCTTTACATGTTCTGCCCTGTCGGCTGGGGCGTTAGAATCCACCTCTGCAGAAGGGTAAGACTCCTCCAATGGGGCCACCTGTTGGCTGTGGGTGGCGACCTGTGATGCTTAAGGATAGAACCCAGGTGGCTGAGCAGTCCATGATTTGCAATACTCCACTTTGGCCCTATCTTGAGCTGGTCACGTCAAGCCCTAGCACCTATATGATTTTCCCAACCCTATTACCCTTATGGCAAGCACCAACCCCTTTTTATCATATGGGTGCTAGAAGGCAGTGACTAAGGGTCTTACATGTCCTGGGAATGACATTAAATTCTATCTGATGGTGAGGTTCCAGAATTGGAGGTTTGGGGAATGTGGAGCACCCCTTCATCCTTGGTCTACTCTGACCCGGAGTGGTAGTACCTGTTAGGGTCCCATCTATGGGTTAAATAGAAAAACATGAGTTTATAAACAAAATTGTATTATCCATTACGAATTGATTTATTTCAAAACTTTATCGGCATTAAATAACCCACTGAGGTTGATATGCCGTAAAACAAACCAAACTTTACATGTTATCGAAGTATAAGATTTATTTATTCTGACTACATTCATTGTTTTTTGAGAAAAAAAACGTTTGGGAATCTTGGTCTTCAAAGTTAATTTAACATTTTTCACTTCATCATCAGTTCACACTGACATCATAGATACTGTTACGAACGCCTGTGCTGATTGGGAACGATCAAACACAGAGTCGCACAAGAAAGAAAAAAATAAATAAATAAAATGCGATAAAGGTCCCAGGTATGAAACACTAACGGTTTCACAGAAGGGATAAAAGGGGAATAATCAAGTCTTCTACTTCCCGCACCAGAAAGGTAGTGAATAAGCAGAGAAAACAGAATGGACCTTGGTCAAGCCAAAGAAGACATGAACACAATATCATACATTTATAACAAACAAAACAAATAGCTTTTTATTATAAAATAAATAGCAGCGGCTGGCAATCCTGGGTGTTAGCCGGGAATTCAATTAACACATCAACATATTTTCTTTTTTAGATTCTCTCCTTTCTTTTCTTTTTTTTTCTTTATATAATTATAAAGTTCACAATTCAAAGCTTACATAATAGTCACAGATGACAGTTCATATAAAATGTTTGGAGTCAAAGTTCATATGGAATTGTTACAGTTAAAAGTTCAAAAGTGTTCTTGAAACTACAGAGTCAAATGAGATAATGCAAAATATTTTAAACAAGGAGAGACTTACATTTATGAAGAAATTCCTTTTAAACATTCCCTTTTCATTTCTCGTATTACTTCAGTGTCACATAAAACAGGTTCCTTTTTTTTTTCTTTTCACACCATAACTTTACAAATTTTCTTAGCAAATAGTAGACCTTTTAAAATCACTCGATACACGTTTAAGGTTTTGTCTTTCTTCTATCTCATCACTCTTAGCCGCAGCGAATTTTCTCAAACGTCCGGTCGCTTTGAAATCCTTTTTACTTGTGTCTTTCAAAACTAATCATTCTTTCCTTTTTACTAAATTGGCGGGAAGTTCAAGGGAATGCTACAAGTCTTGGAGTCACGCACACTTAAAAGTTCACTAAAGTTCGTGGCTGGTTTTGGCCACCGGTGTGAAGGGGGGAGGGTTGAGGTGTTATGATTCTTAATAAAGGGTAGTAATTGGAATGTAAAATATTCTATATTTTCTGACTTCATCCCTTACCCATTTTGTTTTTTCTCTCTATCATTCAAACATTTAAAAGTGTATTCTTACATATTCATGACAATACCCATGATTTTCTCTTGCCAGCCATCCCTATCATTCATTGACCTTGGCAGGTCTTTGCACGGCAACCAGAATCTGTGCAGAGCTGGTTAATGTAAGTTTTTTGCTGGTCAGCCCACACTGGTGTCTCACCAGGAGAATGTCACTTATGAGTTCATCCTTGCTTCTCCCGCAGGTCTTATGTTTGATAGGAGCCAAGTGGCTTAATATATTGTGGGTCTGCTTTTAGGATTTGTTGAAGACAGCATATAGCATCCTTGTGTAGGTTTGGTTGGTTGGGTTTTACGGCATGTCAACCCCTTGGGTTATTTTATGCCAAATACTTCTATTGGTAATTTGGTATTCAAAAATGTTTAATGCCGACAAAGTTTTGAAATAATTTCATTTTTAATGGATAATACAATTTTGTTTATAAACTCATGTTTTCTATTTAACCCATAGATGGGACCCTAACAGGTACTACCACTCTGGGTCAGAGTGGACCAGGGAGCAATGGTGATGAAAGGGTGCTCCACATTCCCCAAACCTCCAGAACTGGAACCTCACCATCAGATAGAGTTTAACGTCATTCCCAGGACATGTATACCCACAGCCACCTCCTTCTAGAACCCATATGATAAAAAGGGTTGGGGATTGCCATAAGGGCAATAGGGTTGGGAAAATCATATAGGTGCTAGGGCTTGACATGACCAGCTGATTGATCAGAGGTGGGGGGGGGCTCTCTGACTAGTCTAAGTGGACTATTGCATGTCATGGACTACTCATCCACCTGAACTCCGTCCTTAAGCATCATGGGTCGCCACCCATGGCCAACAGGTAGCCCCATTTGGGGGAGTCTTACCCCTCTGCAGAGGTGCATTCTAATGCCCCAGCCGACAGGGCGGAGCATCCTTATGTAGTTCCCCTCTAACTTCTCTAATCATTTTGTATTGTCTCCATCATTTAAAACACATGAACTCTGTCTCATCTGACTTTACATTAAGGCCATTATTATCTTTCTGTCCTATCATTAAAAAATAAAAAATAGAAGACCCTCTTATTAAACTCCTGTAGACTTAATGTCTAAGGAGATTCTGATATGCTGGATCCCAAGCTATATAGCAGTGAGGGGGAATAAAAGAGCTGAATCTGCAACTAAATCAGCTCTAGATTTGAACCCAGACAAGTTCAAGATTCCATATACTGATTTGAAACCTAAAATTAATAGATTCCTTCATACAAAATGGCAACAACGCTGGAATAACAACATCCACAATAAACTCTTCCTAATCAAATCCACTTTCGGAGACTGGAGACCAACTTTAAGGAAGTCTAGAAAGGAACAAGTCATTGTGTCCCAATTACGCCTTGGTCATACAAGACTAACACTCTTATATACTCAAACAAGAACAACAACCACAGTGTGAAACATGTTAAACACCTTTGACTGTTAAACACTTATTCATGGAATTCAGGTTTTTTGCTCACATCAGAAACCGTTATTTTAATGCAAACAATATGAAAGATGTATTTGAAAATGTCAACATGGAGGATATTGTCCTTTTTGAGAGAAACAAAAGGATACCCTAGAATATAGACATGAACTTAACCAATGTGGCAAGAGAAACCACGAACGTAGGAGTTCGAAGCGTGCACGACTGTGTTTGGCATGCAGAACGAAGATCAGAGGCGAGTGGAGAGATTGAACTCGCATTCTCCTGATCGTGAGTCGTGGCCCGACGCATGGGAATGACTAAAACTATCCAGAGTGGCCAGGATGTGAAGGATTGACGCGTGCTGATTAGTGTCGCACGTGCTGGTCAGAGGAAGGAGCCCGGATGAACACTGTAATCGTGTATATATTTGACCAGCTCTGAGAAACCGGGAGAAAGCTTGCAGTAGCATTTTGGCTGTGGTGACGAGTGGACGAGAGATAAGACCTTGTGATAGTATTGGTGAGAAGAGTGCAGCATTGCTGGGAGAGTAAAATTGTCGGACTTAACTGTGCCCCCCAGAGAACATTCAAATTACAAGCTATTTTTGGCATTATGGCCTTCGACTCCAAGTTGATACCCCTCTTTGACGGGACCAATTCTGGGCAATCGGTGGTTGAATGGGTAGAGAAGACGGAATTAGTGTGTCAGCTGAGCGGCGTGAAGAGAATCGAGTGCGTGGTTCCGATGCGCCTCTCAGATGGTGCATATGCTGTTTACCAGCAACTGAGCGACGAAAAGAGGGCCGATTTTGCCTGTATAAAAGAAGCCTTATACACGGCATTTGCCCTCAACTCCGTGTCAGCTTACAAGCAGTTTGCGGCACGCTGCTTGCACCAGGGAGAAACGGTTGATGTTTTCTTGGCAGAACTGCGCAAGCTTGCGGTTCAATTCAGAGCGGGGTTTGATATGTGCATTCATTGCCGGGTTGCCAGAACATGCAGAGGAACTTCTCCAGGCCACCTCCCGGGTGGACGACTTGGGTATATCAGAAATATTGGCCCACGCCCGAGCAATATTAAAAGACAGCTCTGTGGCTATAGGGCTGGCAGCCGCAGCAACACATCCACCATGTTGTCAGGCAAAGGAGACCGCAGCTCAAACAAAATGTTACACATGTAACGGACCCAATCACGTGGCTCGTGACTGTCTCATGCGGCGCGAGAGTCCCAGACCGCGAACAAACCTCACCTGTTACCGGTGCAAGCGACAGGGTCACATTGCACGAAATTGTCCGGGAAACGGAAAAAGGGACGAGTCTTCAGCGCCAGTCTCCTCCCCAAACCTCAACTGAGCGGCGCTGCCTGTGATCACTGTACGGATTAATGGGATGATGCGTACCGCCCTAGTGGACACGGGTTGTACCAAGACCGGCTAGATACTAGGCCAGATGGATCGAGTCTGACGTCACTGCGATATCATCATATCTAGTCCCAATTTTGTTTTCACCCAAACCGAGGCCACCTCGGACCACACGTGTCTAACAAATAATAGTCAAATAGTCAACGACTTTTTCTTGTAATTATTCAGTCAATTAATTTAATTTTATTTTAATTTATAAACAAAAATGCCTTTTAAGTGTGTTGTGCCTTTTTGTAATGGAAACTAAATGAAATGGACCAAAAGTTAGTGTTTTTTCTTTCCCTTATGATAAAATTTTGTGCGACAAATGGATTTACGCTATCAGACGAGAACATTTTTTACCTACAAAGAATTCCAAAGTGAGTAATTTTTTTGTATTAAAACTAAATAAATTTAATTTCAACTTCAATAATTGAAGTATTTTAAAGTCTTTGTAATTCACAAAATCAAGTTTAAGACATTAAAAGCTCTGTCTTAAGTTAACAATTTTTTTCACATAAGAGCGTAAAGTAAAAAGTTTTGTAAAAACTCATATTTTAGAAATAAACTCTAAAGAAATTCTCGATATTAATTCATTAAATTCGTAAAGGGATATTTTTATAAACATAAAAGAAATAATTCTGATAATCCTAACAATATTTTTGAATAGTTTTATTCATAAATAAATGAGTCTATTAAATTAAATTGACTATTTTGGTTAGTCTTAAATGCGAGAAAGTAAATATTTGTCTAATGTCTAATAATCCCACAATTACTTTGATATAAATTTATTCAAATAAAAAAGGGATATTATTATTATTATTGATATTATTATTATTATCGTTATCATTATTATTATTGAACTAAAGTTGGAAAATACTTGACTTTTTTTTTTGGTAAATAATTGTTTTATTTCATCAATAAAAATCTTTCTTTTTTTTTTATTTATTTACTTTATTTATCTATTTTTTTCCTACTTGGCTTTTTTTTTTGGGGGGGGGGTAAGTCAGGTTAGTTAATTTCATTTATTTAACGAATCTTGAAATATTGAGGACAATTTGCAAATTTAGCCTTTGTTATCATTATTTACTCCTTTTGAGTTTTCACATCAGTGTTAGCTGATGGTCTTTCACTGGAGTCTGAGTGACAGCAAGTCTCCTCAGGTCTCCAGGACTCTTCTGAGTATTCTGGCAGATTGCAGCAGTACAGTGTTCTGGATGGTATCAATCATTATAATTATTGCTATCATTATTATTATTAGTTTTTCACACCAGCTGATGGTATTTCCCTGAAGTTATTATTGTTATCATTGTTATTTAAATTATTATCATAAAAATACTGATTCTAATAATAATAATAATAATAATAATAATAGTAATAATAATGATTCTAATAATGAAGGTTTGGAAAGTTTGGAAATCAGAGGAAGTATTGAAACCATTCAGAACACTGAACTGCTGCAATCTGCCAGAATACTCAGAAGAGTCCTGGAGACCTGAGGAGACTTGCTGTCACTCAGACTCCAGTGAAAGACCATCAGCTAATGCTGATGTGAAAACTCAAAAGGAGTAAAAAATAATAATAATAATAATAATAATAATAATAATAACAAAATTATTGATAATAAAATAATTCTAATAGTAATTAAATTAATCTCATGTCTTTGTAATTCACAATTGTAATTCAATTGAAATTTAGGATTAAAATTAAAGGATTAAAAAGGATTAAAATCTATCAAAATTTTCAAAATCATTTTATCCAAAAAATAATTATTCATTATTCTAATTCAAAAAATATATAAATGTTAAAAATTCTCTCTTTATTTGTACATAGATTTGTCACTAATAATTTTTTGTTGAATTGGTAAATTATGTTCCTTAAAGATATCAGAACACTCTTCATTTTTCCTAGAATTATAAGAAAAATGCTTCATATTGTAGATTTTTTGCTGACAAACTTTTAAGATTTTTACAAGGATTTAAAATAGGTTTTGATTTTTACAATATTTTTAGGTATGTGAACTACATTTTCGACCAGAGGACATAAGAAGAGAAGCATTAGCATTTGAAAAAAACAGAGGCAGCAATTAAAGTTAAACTTTTAAAAAAATCTCTTTGTGATGGCGCAATTCCTAGAATTCTCCCAAACTGTCCCTCATATCTATCATCATCAATCACCTCTAGAGAGTCACCAGATTCTAGAAGAATTCGACTGGACAATTCTGCACTTAAAAGTGCTTTAAATGGACACAGAACAACAGCAAGCTAATCCCCCTAGTATAATTTTTATACTAAAATTAATCATGTCATTTTTTATATTGATACAAGATGAATCAAGCAAATATTTTAATTCAATAAAATTTATATATGAGCAGCTAAAATTAATGACACAGAATAAGTTTGATTATTCAACAGAAATGATGATATTTTCTTCATTATTATATAACTGCTCTCCTAAAGGGTATAGATTATTAAGAGATAGCAAAAATATAATTTTACCTAGTTATTCGACAATTAAAAGAGTAACATTATCAACAAATATGAATCCTTTAATTGAGCAACATGATAACAATTTTCTCATGTATATTAAAAACAAATTCAAGTTACTTGTACAGAAAGACACTACAGTATCTTTACTTGTTGATGAAATTCACCTAAAACCTTATTTTGATTATAAGGGTGGTAATATTGTTGGCTTATCTGACAATAGAAATGAAGCTGCAACAAGTGCATTTGCTTTTATGCTTAGCAGTGTATTCTCACCATATAAGGATGTTGTGCATGTTATGCCAACTAAATGTCTTAAAGCTGAAAATTTATTTAATATTGTTAAACGTATTATAATTGGTTATAATTGGTCACCAAAAACCAAACCAACTATCCTATGTCCATCACCACCGCCCTGTCAACTGGGGCATTAGAATACACCGACTGCACCTCTGCAGAAGGGTAAAACTCCCCCAATGGGGCCACCTGTTGGCTGTGTTTGGCAACCCATGATGCTTAAGGACGGAATCCTGGTGGCTGAGCAGTCCATAACATGCAACACTCCACTTTGGCCCTTACTTAGGCTAGACGAGCAGTCAGAGAGCCCCCCCCCATCAGCTGGTCGTGTCAAGCCCTAGCAACTATATGATTGTTGCGACTCTATTGCCCTAACCCTTTTTATCATATGTGTGCTAGAAGGCGGTGACTGAGGGTCTTCATGTCATGGGAATGGTGAGGTTCCAGTTCTGGATGCCAGTGGAATGTGGAGCACCCTTTCATCACCATTGCTCCCTCGTCCACTCACAGGTAGTACCTGTAAACATGAGTTTATAAAAATTGTATTATCCATTAAGAATGAATTTATTTCAAAACTTTATCGGCATTAAATGACCCACTGAGGTTGATATGCCGTAAAAAAACAAACCAAGAAACAGTCAATAGGTCTATCACTAATAATAACAAACTCAAAAATATTTCATGTTAAACAATTTTATTGAATTTAAACTCCGAACACTTTCAAAAAGTAGTTAAAATTTTTTAGTTATATACAAGACGATAATTCCGCTCCTGTTCTTTCCTTTGTAATTCCATTTGTTTTGAAATGTCTTCAACTCTTCGGTTTAATAAACCTGGGAACAGAAAAAACAAAAAAAGATAGTGAATTTCGTTTACTCTAACAACAGGATTATTTGAAATGACTAATTTTAATAAAGGAAATTTGGTTATTTCCTAGTTGAGTAATATAATATTACAGGGTGACCATAAAAAAACAGAACCCACAAATTTTGTAATAAAACTTAATTTTAATTTTTTTTTAAGTTTAAGTTCAACAAGGGTAGGGGTTGGGGTTTAGGGTTAGTTTAATGGGGAAAATAAATAAATAATTTGGGTTCTGTTTTTTCTGGGTCATATTAACCAGGAAATTGGTAAAATCTCATTTTCTTACCTGCATTTTGATCAATCCAACGAAGGGAATCCATATGAGCGTTCAAAATTTTGGTGATTTGATGGATCTGAAGAGAGAGAAATGTAGATATAAACAAGTGATTTCTTTTAAAGGCAGACAAAGATAAAAACTATAAAAAGTGACAGAGCAAGCTTTAGGAGAAAAAGCTTTAGGAGAAAAAGCTTTAGGAGAAAAATAAAAACTTAAATTTGTCAAGAAATAATAATTCTTTGAGATATCTCATCTACAGAAAGCAATGTTAATAAATGAATAGGAAAGGCATGGTTGGCCACAAACAAATTATCAGTCATATGGAAATCGGATCTCACTGACAAGCTAAAGCGACAATTCTTCCAGGCTGTGGTCATATCAGTACTGCTGTATGGCTGCACCACTTGGACCCTAACGAAACACCTTGAGAATAAGCTAGATGGGAGCTGCACAAGAATGCTGCGTGCAGTCTTGAACAAGTCATGGAAACAGCACCCCACAAAGAAGCAGCTGTATGGCCACCTGCCCACCGCCTCACAAACCATCCGAGTGAGACGGACTAGGCATGCAGGACACTGTTGGAGAAGCAAAGACGAGCTCATAAGTGACGTTCTCCTGTGGAAGCCAACACATGGACATGCAAATGTGGGCTGCCCACCAAAGACCTACATTGACCAACTCTGCGAGGATACTGGATGCTGTGCTGACGACCTCCCTGGGACGATGTATTATAGGGAAGGTTGGCGAGAGATTGTCATGGATATCCATGCTACTTGTGCGACTTGATGATGATGATGATGATATCTATGACCCATTAATAATGTACATTTCATATCTTTGCAACATTAACACTGTTCATCATCATTACCATCATGTTATTATGTTGACAGTACGGGATTCTCATGACTCTCTCATGCTACCCATCCCTATCAGTAATTGCAAATCCCCCACACAGTGTCTAGTAACTGCAAAGAGCAGATCAATGTAGGGTTTTCACTAATCAGCCTACATTTGTGTAATCCATGTGTAGGTGTCTACAGGAGAATTTCATTTAGGATTTCATCCTTACTTCTCCAGTTCATTTTACTTGAATGGTGAGTTAACTTATACATATTGTTAATGTAGAAGTCCAAAAATTTGTATTAAAACTGAATAATTTGTTAACTTTTGGAAGACCTTATTATTTTATAAAATATCACTGCTGTTAATTTTTGTTTAATAGTTTGCAACAAAATTAAGCACAAAGTATCTATTCGTTTTACTAAACAAAATAATTATTGGGTGGAAAAAAAAAAGAAAAAAAAAAGTGGTAGCTGTTTGTTGTAAAACCAGATTTCATGTTCAATGCAATTTTATCTTCCTTTACGTGGCCATGTACAATACAAAGATTTGTTAATGATATAGCCTTTTAGAATATAAATTTAGATGGATTGCCGACCAAGGCTAAGGAGCCCCTTCTAACCCATTCAGGGGATTTGTGTGAGTAGTAAGTACCCCCAATCCTACAACTGTCGGTGTTCCTTTTCTGTGAACCTTCAAAGTCACCAATAAATAAAAGCAAAATTATTGTTGCTATTACATTCATTCTTTAGGGGGAGATGAATGGATTATAGGTTTTTACTTTATTTTTATTTCATCCTCTTTTATGGACACAATACAATGAGAATAAGGGATTAAACCCCAAAAACAAATCAGGAGCCGGAATGCCTAAAGGTGGTGTGATGCAGAAATCCAGTGCTACACAGCAACTCCTACAACACTACCGCTGCCAAACTAAATTGGGTCCTTACCTTTCCTTTGGATCACAGCAGCAGTGTGGAGAGGGTTGGTTTGGTTGGTTTATTAATTTTAACGGCATATCAACCCGTCCAGGGTTATATCATGCCTAGCGGTTGGGTTGTTATACATATTGTGTATTCATATATATACATTTAGTAATTGGTTTTAACAATGTGTTAGCATTATTGGGAATCATACAGTATGCCATTGATTTGTTTCATGTTATATTCTATGGTATAATTTTATTTCCCTCAAAAAGGAGAAAATATCCTCTATGTTAACATTTTCAAATAGGTCCTTCATATTGTTTGCTTTAAAATAATGTTTTCTGATGTGAGCAAAAAATCTGCATTCCATCAATAAGTGTTTGATTGTCAGGGGTGTTTGACATGTTTCACATTGTGGTTGTTGTTCTTGTTTGAGTATATAAGAGTGTGTTAGTTTTGTAGGGATTTGCTGCTTGGGCAACAGCTCATCCCTCATATGAACCTGCCCAGGCAGTGGAAGCGTGCTAGGCCCATAACCTGTTATGTTTTTATGGGCCATCGTTTAGCCTTCAAGCAAGAGCACTTGTTCAGCAGAAATCCTTTGGTAATCCTCTGGTAATCCTCTGGTAAAGAATCTTCAGTTTAAGTAGTCAATCAGTCATGCATTAGGGCTGTTGATTGGCTGGAGGAATAGACCACGTGGCCCTGCCTAGTCTATAAATTTAGGTGGGGAATTGTAACACACCTTATATTACTAAAATAAAAATTGGAAGTGCGTGGTGTAATGGTTAAAGTCATGGGAAATGGACTCGTCGCCCCGAGTTCAAATCCTGGACGCGGTAATTGCATTTCACTTAGCACTAATACTCTTGAGAAAGGTATGAATCCTACTCTCCCTCCAGCTATGGATACATAGTAGGGCAGACTGGGCTCTTTAACCTTGATTAGGCAACCGGTCTAGGAAAAGGAAAACTCTGAATTCAAACCTGTTGAACTCCGCTTAAAAATTGATCTTGTGTCACATCCTGCCCGTGCAGAGGGGGTTGGTGAATATATATATATATATTACTAAAATATTCCAACACTACGTAGTTCCAATAAATAAAATAAAAAAATTGGACACTACTCCATTGTCTCTCATAGATGGAAGGATTAGAATAATGAGGGAATTAAAAATAAGAGGCTAGGGTCAAAATTTAAATAAGAGGGGGGTCAAAATTTAAATTAGGGTCAGAGGCTAGGGTCAAAATTTAAATAAGAGGCTAAGAGGCTAGGGTCAAAATTTAAATAAGAGGCTAGGGTCAAAATTTAAATAAATAAGAGGCTAGGGTCAAAATTTTAAAATAAAACAAAAAGCTGAAAACATAATGAACTAAGATAAAAATGACATTAGTTAAGAGTAAAAAAAAACAAACATTTTTTTTTGTTACTTACCGGGTCAGTATTTTCTTCTGTGCTGTTTGTGGTATTCAAATGGTCAATTATTTCTTTAAGATCCAAAACCATTCTCTTTAACTGACCATCAATACTTTCAGCTAATTGGTAACTTTAATGAAGAAAGAAAAAAAGTTAATTAGAATTGAAATTAATTGTTATATACAAAGAAAGATAAGTAAAAACAAATTTAATTGTTAAAATTGATAATTGCTAACAGGTCTATCCAATTATTTACCCACGAATGGGGATGGGGATGGGAAGTAAAGCTGGATTATGCCCTATGTGTGCACCTGAAATATTGATTGAAAAAAAATCAACCTTGTGTCACATCCTGCTCATGGTGGCAGAAGGGTTGGGTTGATTGGTTGTTCTATGGCACATCAACCTTTTTTGGGTCATTTAATGCCTAATCAAGTCATTTTAATATTCAGTTTCTTAGTACCTACTATTGCTTAAATGGTCACCCATCTAAATATTGAACAGGCTCATCACTGCTTAACTTCAGTGATCAAGCGGAAAGTGGTACTTGACTGTAATAAAGAAGGTTTGGTTAGGTCGTTTTGTTTTATGGCATATCAAATCTTTTCGGGTCATTTAATGCCAAATCCAGTCATTTTGGTATCAGGTTGCTTACAGTACCCGCTTTTGCTTAAATGGTCACCCATCTAAATATTGAACAGGCTCATTGCTGCTTAACTTTGGTGATCTAGCAGAAACCGGTGCTTTCAACATGATCAGACCATAAACAGAGGGGTTGGGTAAATGCATATGTGGGTAACAAAAAAACAAAAAACAAAAAAACAATATGGAAAAGCTTGTTAGGAGGCATTTGAGGTTTTTTTTTTTTTTCAAGGGCGGAAGACAAAGTGTCCAACTTACGTGTGTTCTCGTTCAATGTCTGCATGGTGCTGGTAGCTGAGGGGTGGCAGTTGTTCCATGGAAGTTTCCAGGGGAGTCAGTAAATCTTCAAGTTCCTTCTGTTGGGAACGGATAAAGTCCAATTCATTATCCAATCTTTGTTGGTCAATTTTGACTCTGTCCACGTCATGATTCAACAAATGAATCTAAAAAAAAAATTTAAAAAAAAAAAAAAAGTATGTATTTATTGTTTCAATTCATTTTAATGTTTTTACATAGATAAAATATGGAAGACTGAAATGATAATGCAAGACCGAGTTGTTTGAAAATGAACAAGGTTTTATTTAACACAAAGTAGAGAATGCTTCTACCCTAAAAGTGACTTAACTAGCTCAAACATTCTAGGCACATGGTAAGCTGCCCCCACGCAGTCCAAACCCCAATCCAAAAGTACCATGGTGAAAACCCCATTTCCGGGTTTCCCATCAGTCCCCTACTGATCAAAGGGGAGAAATTGTTATTTTATGTGCAACTTGTATTTAAGTACATCTTAAAAACCAGACCTGACTAAACACAATGAATGGTATTTTTGAATTCAGCATAAAATGGGAGAAACTCTATTTTTGTTAGGTCTTCCTAACAATTATACATACATCTGCAAAGTCCCCCATAAAGTACTTTAGGGTAAACTAGCAGAGAGCACTTTAAGAGCAGGAGGCCCACAAAAACGTTTCAAACACCATTTGAAGACGACTCCAAAGGAATGCGCCATTACACTTTCAAGTCTAAAAAAATCTGGCCTCCAACAGAAAACGTTGACTAAACATGTACCGCACATAAACTGAGCAGCTCAATATTGAACTCAATAGGACTGCAGAACAATGACGTCTTCATTGTCATGCACCACAGAATGCAGATGGAAATTTCCCTTGGAATGTGTTTGATTGCATCTGCAAGTCCAGAATTAAACCTATCAACAACATGGAGTGATGTCCACGTTGTCTGTGACTGACTGCTAAAAGGAAAGGAGATATATATATATATATATATATATATATATATATATATATATTGAAAAGATATGAGAAGGTCTCAGGTTCATTTGGCTTAAACAGTCTTATTTAAATTAAATCAACCTACAATTTGTTATGAGAAGATCTCAGGTTCAATTCCTGTCAAGTTACAAGTTAACAATATTCATTTCCATTTTTCTCACATTATATATATATATATATATATATATATATATATACTAGCAAATATATGCACCCTCTGGGTGCAAGTATTTAAGTTTTAATATAATAAAATATTATATTAAATTAGAAAGGCTAATGAAACTAAATAAGAATACAGATAAAAAGATTTGAAACAGAGGGAGTATAATAAAAGATTTGAAACAGAGGGAGTACAATAAAAAATGAAACAACTGAAACTTACTCTTCCATCACTCTTGTCTTTCATTGTTGTTTTTTCTAATTTAAGTATTTAGTTATAAGAGGAAGTAAATAATAAAATGACAGTTATTTTATCTTGTTAATGGATTTCATTTAAGATTCATTGAAGAGATTTTTGCTTATATTCATTAAAATAAAACCAAACAGTTAGAAATCAATAATACCAAGCACATATTTATTAAATTCGATTTTTTAATATTAATATGCAAATTAGCCTTCCCGTTCACACTGTAAACCGCTATTTTGTTGTATATATAAATATAATTGCATGTTATCAGTATGTAGACATAGTTAACAGTATTAATAATGTAAGACAATTTTATTAATAATTGAGGTTTAGATAAAAATAAAATCATGGAGAATGTGATGTCAATAACTAAGAGAATTGTGACTTGAGTAGGAATATAGTTTCGGTTACAGACAGAAAAACACACAATCTCCATTATAATAAGATATATAATATATATATATATTGAAAAGATATGAGAAGGTCTCAGGTTCACTTGGCTTAAACAGTCTTATTTAAATTAAATTAAATCAATCTACAATTTGTTATGAGAAGATCTCAGGTTCAATTCCTGTCAAGTTACAAGTTAACAATATTCATTTCCATTTTTCTCACATTATATATAATATATATATATATATATACTAGCTAAAGTACCCGGTCCATGACCGGACTAAAATGAAATTTGGATCACCAGGGAGTGAGAGAGAAAGTGGAAGACAGTAGTTAGAGAGGGGGTAAGAGGAAAATAATTCTTGAAACTAAAATCATTGAGAATTTGTATATTTCAGGATTTGTATTTTCTGTTTTATAGTTTAAAATTATTTCATATTATTATACAACAAATTGAAAGTATTCGTTTGTATATTTGTTTGTTATTGTTTTAAATTTTTTGTACATGACAACAATTCACATTTAGTTCTTAATTGCATGTTGAGTTTAAAAAGAAGCTGAGAATCGAAAATTTAAATTCTTCGTATTGCAATATCTATTTTTGCTAAAACCTAAGATAGTATTATAGGGACCACCAATTGATCAGTTTAGGCCATCTTGAATAAAACGGAAATATTTTGTTATTATTTATAATTAATTGATTTTTCATAGAATTTAAAAAAAACTCTTATCGTAACTTGTTTTTAGCTACGTTAATTTTCAGTTGATTTAACAGTGCAAAAATGAAAACATTGTTTTTCAATCATAATTTTCATTATTTCCGTAAGCTGAAAAAAAGTTAAAGAATCATCAGGAGTTTATTTAATGTTTTTTCTTTCAAATGGAAAAAATTTTTTCAAGAAAATATTAATTTTTCTGCAAGTTTCATAGTGTTAAATATAGGGGGGGGGGGGGTAAATTTCACAGGGTAAAATTGGTGGTACCTAGTATTTTAAAAACATTGTTTAAAAACGTTTTGGTGGACCTGATTATCTGGACTCCCCCCCCATCTATTTTTTTCCCTTCAGTTGATTATTATCGATTACACACCAATCTATCAGATTGAAAAAAAAAATTCTTAAAAGTTCTTTATTATTTGAGTATTCACGGGTGCTCATTTCCTCGTATAAGTTTATAGTAAATTGATCCCCCATATCGGAACCGCTTGAACGGAACCCAAATTATTTATTTATTTATTTTCCCATTAAACTACCCCCCTAACCCTAACCCCTACCCCCCCCTAGTTAAAATTAAGTTTTATTACAAAATTTATATTAATTACAAAACATCAATTTTCATAAAAGTTCAAATGTCACCTATGAAATCTCTATTTAAACATGCCAATTTTTCAGAACTGAAAAGTTGCACTATAAACTCAGCGATGTTTATTGACTTCACAATAAAGAGTAAAATCATAAAACTTAAAATTTAATTTGTAAGGCAAATTCTGAGGAATATTTTAAATTGTATTTTGAATAATAATTTAAATGTTGGTTGTTAGTTGTTTTGTTTTATCAACTTTTCGGGTAATTTACTAACGAATCATGTCATTTTGATAAACAAAGCGCTTACAATTTTTCGTACTTACATATAATTTTTTTTTTAAATGTTCCAATAACTGGATATTGTCAGATAAACTTGAAATAAATTTCGTCTTACAAATAATTGACTACTTATCTCCAGTCGGGCCTTCGACTAAAGATAAAACACCGGATTTTGTCCATATTAGTAACATTTGTTTTTTTTTTGTTTTTTATCGTGGTTTGAGAAAATAATTAGTTAACGAACCAAAAGAAAAACAGTTTCTAAGGAAATTCGTCAATCTTATTGTTATTTTTAACCCTTTAAAACTCTAACAATAAAAATTAAATAAATAAATTAAAGAATTAAAAGTCATTTTATTCGAATGAAAATCTTAGTTTAATTTATACAAATATGTAACCGTACTTACGACGTAAACTGATTTTCATGATACTGTTATTTACGGATTAAAATATTTTTTTAATAATGTAACCGTAAAGCGTGCATTTTGATTTTCTACAATTTTTATGCATTACAAAAATTAAAATTAAAATGAGTGTACTGTACAATTTAAGAATATGGACAAACTCGCTGTAAAAAATAATTTAATATTAAAAAAACATACAAATTACATATTCAGAAAGACTAAGAGATTCCGAACTGCCGTATTCGTATTATCGCCTATACGTAGTATTTTTTTTTTTTTTTTAACTCGCTGTAAAAAATAAATAAATCTATAAAAACACATACAAATTACATATTCAGAAAGACTATTTCATCTTATTACTAAAGATATAAATATTTTAAAGATTAAAATCCTAAATAGGTAAGAGATTCCGATCTGACTGTTATAGACTGCACTGCTTGTATCGCAATAATCATAGGCAGCGTGGCTATCCGAAGCCATTTTTTAATTTTTTAACTCGCTGTAAAAAATGATTCAATTAATAAAAACTCACACAAATTACATATTTTGAAAGAGTATTTTCTTATCTTTCTAACGATATAAAAATTATTAAAGACTGGACCATAAATAGGCCATAAATTCGGAACTGAACGGCTTAGACTGCAAAATTAATTCATTAAAATCAAAACTTCGCTGCTGTTATCGCTTTAACAATAAGCAGGCAGAGACAATATTTTATTATCAGGAGGGGCTGATATACGGACAGTTCCGCAAATTGGGTGATTTTGGATTAATTAATCGATTAAATCCCTTAATCAGTAAAAATCAATAACCAAATTTGGAGTTTTTCTTAGTTAGAACGATATCAATGTGTATGCAAGATTTTGAATCTGAGTGACCTCCCGTTTTTTTGTTTTACGTCGACACGTACATACCAAAATCTCTGTTTTATATATTAGATATATATATATACATACATACACACACACTATAATGACTTAGAAGGTGAAAAAAAAAACAAAAAAAAAACAGATAATCAAATTTGAAATAATGAAATATTACAAACAAATGGCTGGAAAAAAAAATGCAAATAATAAAAGCCGAACTGAAAGAGAGGAATAAAAATAAGTGCTTTATACACTAGGTAGAGCAAAAAGTACAAAAACCTAAATGGAGTCAGATACTATCTACCTAGGTTTCACCTAAAGGGTTTTCAGGATAATTCTTCAGAGAGGGAGGGGGGGTACTCTACATTCCCCAGAGCTCCATAACTGGAACTTCACTATCAGATAGAGTTTAACATCCTACCAAGGACAATAAGACCCTTAGCCACCACCTTCTAGCACATGTATGATAAAAAGGGTTGGGGTTGCCATAAGGGCAATAGTGTTGGGACAATCATATAAGTGCTAGGGCTTGCCATGACCAGCCGATTTATCGGAGGGGGCCTCTCTGACCACCCGTCTATCCTAAGTAAAAGCCTAAGCAGAGTGTTGCATGTTATCAACTGCTCATCCACTAAGATTCCTTCCTTAAGCATCACAAGTTGCCACCCATGGCCAACAAGTGGCCCTATTTTGGTGGGGGTCTTACCACACTGCAGAGGTGAAGTCATCAGGGCTAAATTAATACAGGAAGCACCTGCAACATAGCTACATACTAACAACTAATCGGATCAAATTTTTAAGATACAAGCTCTTACTTCAAATGTATAGAACAGTATTAGAACTATTCAGTTGTGATAAGTAGAGTCCCCCCCTCTTCCTCTCTCAGTTGTGATAAGTAGAGTCCACAGACTTTTGAATAATTATTATTTCATGTACAATTTGTATTTAAGTACATCTTAAAAACCAGACCTGACTAAACACAATGAATGGTATTTTTGAATTCAGCATAAAATGGCGATCATATATCACTTGATACACCTGTGACCTTTGGAAAATAATTTTTTTAACACACACCGGCCAGTGATATTTATGCTTAAATCTCAACACCAAGAAAAGAAAATTGGTTGGTTGGATTTTATGGCATGTCAACCCTTGTTGGGTCATTTTATGCCACAGACATTTTGGTTTATTCATTCTTGATGGGTACTCAACTTTTTTTAAACTGATTTTTTTTTTTTAAATACATCTTTTTAGAACTAATTTTGTTTTATTTAAACGAATTCAGCAATCATGTATCATTTGGTAAACTTGATATTTGGAAAAATCTAAGAGAGAGGGAGAGGGGGCGAGAGAGAGAGGGGGAGAGAGGAAGAGAGAGAGGAAGAGGGGCGAGAGAGAGAGAGAGAGAGGAGGGGGCGAGAGAGAGGGGGCGAGAGAGAGGGGGGCGAGAGAGAGAGAGGAAGAGGGGGGCAAGAGAGGAGGGAGAGGAAGAGAGAGAGGAGAGGGGTGAGAGAGAGAGAGGGCAAGAAGAGAGGGGGCAAGAAAGAGAGGGGGCAAGAAAGAGAGGGGCAAGAGAGAAGAGGAAGAGGGGGGCGAGAAGAGGAGAGAGAGGGGGGGCGAGAGAGAGAGAGAGGGGGGGAAGGGAGAGAGGGGGGAGAGGGAGAGAGAGGGGGAGAGGGGGGAGAGGGAGAAGGAGGGAGAAAGAAAAAGAAAGAGAGACAAAGAACCTTTTCTCCATTATCAAGAAGCAAACGATCCCATGCATTAACTTGAGTGGCTTGTTGAAGGAAAGCTTTTTCTTGATCTTCTAATTCCAACATCCATTTGTTTATTTGTTCTTCCAATTGGCGGAAATTCATTTGGACTTCAGCTGCTGCTGCTGCTGCTGTGCCACCAAGGATGCTGCTGCTGCAAACAGAAAACAAAAAAACAAAAAAGATGATGATCATCATCATCAAATATGCATCTAACATTTCAGGAGACAAATTGAATTATTGAATTACTAGCAGGACCTGTGGATATACCACAGTATGATAATTTAATTATTACAACATTTTATAGGTTTAATTAAAAACTATTGCGAAATAGTTCATTTTACTGAAGAATGAGAAAAAGAAGTATGACGTTTTCTTAATTTCTTACGTTAGTCATAGTTTGTCAATAAAAAAACAAAAAAAAAAAAAACAACCCAGAAATTATGCCTAAAAACTAAAGATAGGTTTGGTTTGGTTTTACGGCATATCAACCTCAGTGGGTCATTTAATGCCGATAAAATTTTGAAATAAATCAATTCTTAATGGATGATACAATTTTTTATAAATACATTTTTCTATTTAACCCATAGATGGGACCCTAACAGGTACTACCACTCCGGGTCAGAGTGGACCAGGGAGCAATGGTGATGAAGGGGTGCTCCACATTCCCCAAACCTCCAAAACTGGAACCTCACCATCAGATAGAGTTTAACGTCATTCCCAGGACATGTAGACCCTCAGTCACCGCCTTCTAGCACCCATATGATAAAAACGGGTTGGGGTTTGCAATAAGGGCAATAGGGTTCGGGCAATCATATAAGTGCTAGGGCTTGATGTGACCAGCCGATTGATCGGAGGGGGCCTCTCTGACTGTCCGTCTAGCCCAAGATAGGGCCAAAGTGGAGTATTGCATGTCATGAACTGCTCATCCACCTGGGCTCTATCCTTAAGCATCACGGGTCGCTACCCACGGCCAACAGGTGGCCCCATTGGGGGAGTCTTACCCCTCTGCAGATGTGCATTCTAACGCCCCAGCCGACTGGGCGGACTAAAGATAGGATTTTTTTTCTCAATCAAATTATGGATACTTATTTATGAATAAATAGATGAAAATGAAAATTAATCCACAGTTAATCCTTATAAAATATTTCTTATTAAAGTCACTCACTCCGTTTATCTAATTTTATCAAATGTTGACAAAAATGTAAACTACGTACTGTAGGTACCACCAATATTGACGCCATCATAGACATATTTTACAAAATAAATTTAGCCCTTTTGATTGAAAAAAAATTTTTTTTTACCAAAAATCAGAGAAATATCTGATTTTAATGAAATTTTCAGGGTTGATTTATCAAATACTTCAATATGTAAAAAGTCTAATAATCTTGATTTTACTCTCTCAAACATTTTTCTTTTCTTACTTTCCTTCTTTTCATTATGTTTGAATGAAATAGATTAGCATTATGTCTTCCACGCACTCATTCCTTTTTTCTATCTTTCCCATACTTTTTCTGTGTAGCTAGTCCCTTTTCTTCCCTTTCTTTATAATAAAAACAAAATAGTCCATTTTTTATTTGACGACACTCATAAAAAATAAGTATCAGGTGATTAAACAACACCAGATAATCAAGATTTATATCTTTTCATATCATCTTGGACGATTTCATTTTTAAACAGGGGGTGTTGCAAGATGATAGCAGTTGGAAGATTAAGGAACAGGAGTATTATAAAAGAAATAGTCATCACTAATTTGTTTCAATCGAACATAAGGAAAGAAGAAAGAGAAAAAAATGAGATAGATTGAGCTAAATCAAGATTATTATACTTTTTACAAATTGAATTATTTCGCAATAGCACTTAAGTAAACATATCAAATGTTGTAATAATTAAATTCTCATACTGTCGTATATCCACAGGTCCTGCTAGTCAAGATTATTATACTTTTTACATATTGAATTATTTCGCAATAGCTCTTAAGTAAACCTATCAAATGTTGTAATAATTGAATTATCATATTGTGGTATATCCACAGGTCCTGCCCAGTTTTCTATACTTATACAACATAAACTATTGAGTAATAACACATACTGTGCAAAAACAAAACTAACACAGGGCCAGAGGTTTGGGGCGCCCAGTGAGAATCAAATTCACTAACAAATCTAACTTGTTAACCATTACACCACAGCAGGTGCCCTTCTGTTTACGTATATATGTTTAATGTGTTAATATGTTGATGTATACTTTAATGTGTGTGCATTCTGGTTTGGTTTGTTTTACGGCATATCAACCTCAGTGGGTCATTTAATGCCAATAAATTTTTGAAATAAATTCATTCTTAATGGATACTCAAATTTTTTTTTTTTCATAAATACATTTTTCTATTTAACCCATAGATGGAACCCTAACAGGTACTACCACTCTGGGTCAGAGTGGACCAGGGAGCAATGGTGATGAAGGGGTGCTCCACATTCCCCAAACATCCAGAACTGGAACCTCACTATCAGATAGAGTTTAACGTCATTCCCAGGACATGTGGACTAGCCACCGCCTTCTAGCATCCATATGATAAAAAGGGTTGGGGTTTGCCGTTGAGGAATTGATCGGAGAGGGCCTCTCCGACCACCCATCTAGCCCAAGAAAGGGCCAAAGTGGAGTATTGCAAATCATGGACTGCTCAACCACCTGGGTTCTATCCTTAAGCATCATGGGTCACCACCCACAGCCATCAGGTAGCCCCCATTGGGGGAGTCTTACCCCTCTGCAGTCGGTGCATTCTAACGCCCCAGCCGACAGGGCGGTGCATACATTCTGGGTGAGTATGTGTTTACGTATGTACATGTATAGGAGTCTATATGCTTATGCAGCTATAGGTATGTACGGTTTTTTTGTGTGTGCATATTTACCTGGCTGTAGTGGTTGCAACAGCTGATGTGGTACCTAAAGAGAAAATCCCTGTCGTTCCAGGGGTGGCTGCTGGTGTGCTACTAACAGCTAGAGAAAGACCGGTGGTTGCTGGGGCGGCAGTACTTGTAGCACCCAGTGTTGTTGTTGTTGGAAACGAGAATGAAGGCTTTGATGCAGCAGGGGCAGCTGAAACAGAACAAAATAATTTTTTTTAAATTTTAAAAAATTAATAAAGAGGATAATTTTAGAATTTCATAAATCTTATTATAATGGAGATGGTGTGTGTGTGTCTGTAACTGAAACTACTGCTTACATCACAATACCCTCATGAATTGTTTAAGTTTATCAATAAGTATTTAATTTAATTCAAAATCATTAATACATAGCATAGCATAAATATTATTAATGATGTCTCTATGAAAATCTGAGATTTACCTCAAAACAACCCATGTTATTAGTGCGTTTAAAATCATGCAATATCACTAAGACATAAAGGTTTACATAATATATGGTTTTGTTAATTTGCATACTGGTTTTAACAAAACCGGATTTAATAAATAATTACTTGGTGTTATTGATCTCAAATACTATTGTTTTATTCTCTAATGTATTAAAATCAATCCTGAATGATTTTATATAGAAAGCAATTAAAATATAATCAAAATAATTAATCTTTTTATATGTGTTCTTATTTAATTTCATTTGTCTTTCTAATCTAATATATTTGATTACATTAAAACTGAAATACTTACGCCCAGTGGAGGGTGCAGATTCTTGATAGTATTTACAAAAAAATGAAGGGAAATAAGACAATTTTTTTTCTCCAATTGCCAAAAGGATGACATTAAATCTCACCTGTAGCAGCAACAGATATTGTAGCAGGAGTTTTACTTGCAAATCCTAAGGTATTTGTAGTAGTAGCAGCAGCAGCAACAGCAGCAGCAGCAGCAGAGGGTAAAGCTGTATCTGAAAATGTAGGGAAAAAGTCAATCAATGATTCAAAAAAATTAGTCCCCTCCACTTATAATCAGGGTTGCAGAGTCAGAAGTTATAAGGTACGACTAACTCCTATAATTCCGACTCCCAGGACGTCCATAATTAGAATTAAGTTAACTATTTTCCCTTTGTTGACTGTCTACAAAAAAAAAAAAAAAAAAACATTATTTTCATCATTGACACACTCTACACTATAACGTGAGGGTGAGGGTGCACCATGTTTTATAAGATAAATTTGTAAAATTATATATTTTTGATAAAATTATATATCTGTAAATCCGTAAAATACATACATTGTTAGATGTTTAATGCAAATGTAAAAAATAAAAAAAATTAAAAAGTAATAAAAACTTATAGTTAGTAAAAAACAAGGTTACAGATTTAGAAGGTATATATATTTACCAACCCCTCCGCACGAGCAGGATGTGACACAAGGTCAATTTCTTAAGCAGAGTTCAACAGGTTTGAATTTAGAGTTTTCCTTCTCTTAGACAGGTTGCCTAACCAAGGTTAAAGAGCCCAGTCTGCCCTACTATTTATCCATAGCTGGAGGGAGAGTAGGATTCATACCTTGCCCAAGGGTATTAGCGTTAAGTGAAATTAAATTACCACATCCAGGATTTGAACTCGGGGCGATGAGTCCATTTCCCATGACTTTAACCATTACACCACGCGCTTCCTACTTCCCACCGGTCTTTCTCTAGCTGTTAGTAGCACTCCAGCAGCCACCCCTGGAACGACAGAGATTTTCTCTTTCTCCATCCAAAACCTCCAACTCCGCAACCTTGCTTATAATATCCCCACTAATTTCTGTAATAAGTCAAACACACTGTATCCACTAGGGTAGGTCGATTTTGGAACTGTAACATCTCCCATGTGGCGAAAGTTGCAAATTAACAAAGAATTACCACAGCACTGCTCACGTGACTTTTGGAAACATTTTTTTACACTTGTAATTGCGAAAGCATGGAATAAGCTGCCCGTGTCTGTTGTAGGCTGCCGAAACACTGAATCTTTCAAAGCCTCTGCCAACACTATACCTGATGCCCCTCTCCACACACATATGCGCACATACATGCATATCACTACTGTAAACTGTTCATGTTCCTGACACTAATACATTATTCTGTGTACTTGACATGAGACTTTGAGGAATTGTGGTGCACCTGAGCACTGTACACAATAAATTTCATTATTATAATATTTTTCTTCAAAACTTTGCCTTCGTTTGAGGATATAAATTTCAATGCTTACAATACTTGCTGTTGCTTAAGTGGTCACCCAATTAAGTATTGAACAGGCTCATTGTTGCTTAACTTTGCTGATCTAGTGGAAACTGGTGCTTTTAGTATGACCTAACTGTAATTGTTGGGAATCATTATTTAAGAAAAAAAAAAAAAGGATTTGATCATAAAGATTTTTTCTTTTAACCAAGTTATAAATTGATCCCCCATTATTTGGCCATTCTCTATTTTTCTTAGATGAAAGCAATTGTGCAAAACATTATTATTATATAAACCTAACGTCCCGTATCAATCAAATCTTATTATAATGGAGATTGTGTGTTTTTTTGTCTGTAACCGAAACTATATTACTAATCGAGTCACAATTCCCATAGTTATTTACATCACATTCTCCATGATTTTATTTTTATTCAAACCTCAATTATTAATAAAATTGTTTTACATTATTAATACTGTTGACCATATCTACATATTATTAACATGCGATTGTATTTATATATACAAAATATAGTGGTTTGCAGTGTGAAGGGAAAGGCTAATTTGCATATTGATATTAAAAATTTGATTTTAATAAATATGTGCTCAGTATTATTGATTTCTAATTGTTTGGTTTTATCTTAATGAATATGAGCAAAAATATCTCCAATAAATCCATTAACAATATTAACAGTAATTCTATTCTTTACTTCCTAATTTAACTAAATAGTTAAATTATGAAAATTTAGCAATGAAGGACGGGAGTGAAGAAAAAGCAAGTTTTAGTTGTTCCCCCTCTGTTTCAAATCTTTTTATCGGCATCTTATTTAGTTCCATTACCCTTTCTAAGTTAACATAATATTTTATTTCATTAAAACTTAAATACTTGCACCCAGAGGGTGCATATATTTGCTAGTAAATATAAAGTAAAGCGGCAATAGACATACTTGTTGTGGCTGGGCTGGCTGCGGCTAAAGTGGTTCCACCTGGATTAAAGTTGAAAGAAGGTGTAGCTGCATTTGTGGTGGGTAACAGACTAAAACCTGTTGATGTCGTTCCACTTGGGAAAGAAGGGGCTGCAGCTGTGGTTGCAGCAACGGGAGCAGTTGAGGCAGCTGGGGTTGAAGTGCCACCAAAACTGAAACCAGACTGTTGGGTTGTTGCTGTTGGCCCACCTGGAAAAAATAAAGAAAATAAATGTTATATCCTAAGATGTAGGAATAACAAATGATAACAAAAACAGTGAAATATGTTTAACATATAACAATATTTATTTTATTTATTCTCACTAACCAGGAATACAGTGGGATGAATTGGATAGAATTCAACTGTGTATCATGTGTGTGTGCATCACATGGGGCTAAGTCCTTGTGTTCTGATGTCTCACTGCTTGTCAGTGAGTATATCCAGTCAGAATCGTTAGGGGGAGATAACTCTCCCTAACAATAAAGAAAAAAAAAATTCTATTCAGTAAACATAAATCACTTTAAATATCAACCCCTACCCCACCCCACCACTAAGTAGCCATTTAAAACCTCCTGATTATGAATCATTTTAAATATTCCCATACCCCCCCTCCACCGGGGTGATCATTTAGACATTCCCACTCATGGAACCCTTTAAATATTGACTCCCCCCACCCACCCGAGTAGCCATTTAAACCTCACAGATCAGGTTACCCAAGCTGTACTACTCATGCACTCTGAGTTGGTGAGGACTGGTATTGAACCTGGAACCTTGCGATTCCTAGGTGAATGCTCTGCCAATGGAGCTAAACCATATCCTAAAATTGATAGATTGATTTTAATGGCATGTCAACCTGTCTAGGATTATTTTATGCCAAGAGGTTAGGGAATCACATTCATTGCATTTTCATTTTCATATTTTTTAGGTCCGGGTTAGCTCAGTTGGTAGAGTGTTTGGCTAGAAACCACAAGGTTCCTAGTTCGATACCGGCCCTCTCCAACTCAGCGTATGAGTAGAACAAGGATCTGTGTGGTAAAGTAAGGAGCTGATGGTAAGTGTGGTGCTCCACCGCAGACACAAAAACAATCTCCTTGGTCTAGCGCTAGTCAAAAGGGGGATAGAATCCCTTGCTGATTGGCTGATACGACAATAGGCCGTCCTGACGGAAAAAAAAAAAAAAAAAAATCATAAGACGATTTTCCTATCAAATAAAAAATTTTTTTCTAAACAGATCTGTTTGATCCATAGATAATAATAAGTACTACCATTCTGGGTCAGAGTGGACCTGGGAGTAATGGCAATAAAGGGGTATTCCACACTCATCAGATGTCCAGAACTGATACCTCACTATCAGAAGCAGTTTAGTGTCATACATAGGACTCTTCTTTTTGGTGGTTTTTTTTTACCCCTCTGCAGTGGGGGGCATCCAATTGGGGTGTAATGGTTAGTAAGCTAACCATTTAGATCCATTCCTACTGAATAGTGAGTTCAATCCTTGCTGGATGCCCCATACCTGCAACTTTGCATCACAACTGACCCATCGCAAACCAGTAGGATAAATACCTACCCCCCTTTGAAAAGGAATAGGGTTGGCATTATTCTAAGCCCCCCCCCTCTCTCCCCCCAACAGGGTGATAAACCATAGAAAACTTAATTGTAACCCATAATTTAATTTTTGTCCCTTACTCCAACCAGCAGTTAATTTGCATACTGGTTTTAATAAATAATTACTTGGTGTTATTGATCTCTAATATTATTGTTTTATTCTCCAACGTATTCAAATCCTATGAATGATTTTTATATAGAAGCCAATTAAAATATAATAGAATAAGTATAATCTTGTTATATGCTTTCTTATTTAATTTCATTAGTCTTTCTAATTTAATATATTTCATCACATTAAAACTTAAACACTTACGCCCAGTGTCCTAGTTATGACACTAAAAAGGGTTCGGGCTTGCCATAAGGGTACATATTGTTGCTAGTATTAAAAATAAATGATAAACTTACCAAATGAAAATCCACTTGGAACGGCCCCTCCTTGGATAGAAGAAGTCGCAGTTGTAGGAGTAGCAAAATTGAATCCTTGTGTTTTTGCACCTGTTTGGAATCCGCCTCCCAATGCAAAACCTGGAAAAAAAAATTATTTTACTAGTACACAGGTAATCCTTATGGTAAGTAAAGTCGTTGGGGTGGCCTAAAGTCGGTATCGGTCAGACAGTGAGGGAGTTTATCCCCTTTTCACTAGTGCTAGACCAATAGCCGATAAAGTTTTGAAATAAATTAATTATTAATAGATACACAATTTTTAAAAATTTTTTTATAAATACATTTTTCTATTTAACCCATAGATGGGACACTAACAGGTACTACCACTCCAGGCCACAGTGGATAAGGGAGCAATGGTTATGAAGGGGTGCTCCACATTCCCCAAACCTCCAAAACTGGAACTTCACCATCAGATAGAGTTTAACGTCATTCCCAGGACATGTAGAACCTCAGCCACCACTTTCTAGCACCCATATGATAAGAAGGATTGGGGGTTGCCATAAGGGCAATAGGGTTGGGGCAATCATATAGTTGCTAGGGTTTGAGGTGACCAGCTGATTGATCGGAGGGGGCCTCTCTGACCACCAGTCTAGCCCAAGATAGGGCCAAAGTGGAGTATTGCAAGTCATGGACTGCTCAACCACCTGGATTCCATCCTTAAACATCACGGGTCGCTACCCACGGCCAACAGAAACGTTTATTGTTTATCGTCAATGATGTTTGTATCTTTTTAAAATTTCAACATGTATCTATTTTTCTCTATAATCGCCATTTCGGTTGATGTATTTTTGTAGGTAGTGTGACAGTTTTTGTATACCCATGCCATACCAGCTCAATAGCATATAATTGAGGAAGTGTTGAACCTCATCATTGTTACAAACTCCCTAAATCACTTGCGGATGTTTGTGATATCCGTGCACGACTCACCATACACTTCTGTTAATTGAAAATGAATTTCAATCAGTTTAATACATTTTGTGTTCAAAAAACATAATTGTAAAATAGGGGAGATTGATTTTTAACTTTAAAAAAAAAATCAAATTCTCTCAAACAGCAAAAGTTGTGTGTTGGTATAATGAATACTGATACCAAAAATTAGATCTCTTACTTGCACCATTGTTTGAGGAAATAGCATCAAAGATCATCGGTTAAAATACACCAAGAATCCTCATTCTCGTAATATTAGGCCCAGAAATTGATTAGAAAATTTAGCAATTTCAATATTTAAAGCAGAAAATATTGCGATCTTAAACAAAACGAATAAAATATAAATAGAATTCAAAATGAAAATATGCCCCCATCACCACCAAAACACTGCGTTTTTGCCTCATTAATTAAGTTTTAACAGTGATAACATTTTAAAAGATTGAAATCTATTTCCTCAAATGAAGGCAAAGTTTTAAAGAAAAATATTTTCTGTGGTAATTCTTTATGTTAATTTGCAAGTTTCACCACATGGGAGACGTTACAGTTCCAAAATCGATCTAGCCTACTGCACAGTCTTTACACTTGGTAGTAGCATAAGCTGGGAGCTCCGTCAGAAACAACTGCCAAACCAAAACTTAAAATATATTACCTGATTGTGCAGGGCTTGAAATTGGTGCAGCTGTTGGTGTGGCTGAAGTAGCGCTGCTAAACAGGGAACTTCCAGCAGAAAACATTTTCACACGCTGAAATAGATGAAAAGATAAACAGAGATAATGGGAAAATTTCTAAATTGCAAAGAAACAACTTGTGGCCAATTCTAAATTTGTGCAGATTTGCTAAATGAAAAATAACAGCCAAAAAAATTGCTGGCTCTTATCATTTTTATTAAAACCAGTATGCAAATTAACCGCTGGTTGGAGTAAGGGACAAAAATTAAATTTTGCTACTCCTACAACTGCGACTTCTTCTATCCAAGGAGGGGCCATTCCAAGTGGATTTTCATTTGGTAAGTTTATCATTTATTTTTAATACTAGCAACAATATGTACCCTTATGGCAAGCCCGAACCCTTTTTAGTGTCATAACTAGGACACTGGGCGTAAGTGTTTAAGTTTTAATGTGATGAAATATATTAAATTAGAAAGACTAATGAAATTAAATAAGAAAGCATATAACAAGATTATACTTATTCTATTATATTTTAATTGGCTTCTATATAAAAATCATTCATAGGATTTGAATACGTTGGAGAATAAAACAATAATATTAGAGATCAATAACACCAAGTAATTATTTATTAAAACCAGTATGCAAATTAACTGCTGGTTGGAGTAAGGGACAAAAATTAAATTATGGGTTACAATTAAGTTTTCTATGGTTTATCACCCTGTTGGGGGGAGAGGAGGGGGGACTTAGAATAATGCCAACCCTATTCCTTTTCAAAGGGGGGTAGGTATTTATCCTACTGGTTTGCGATGGGTCAGTTGTGATGCAAAGTTGCAGGTATGGGGCATCCAGCAAGGATTGAACTCACTATTCAGTAGGAATGGATCTAAATGGTTAGCTTACTAACCATTACACCCCAATTGGATGCCCACCGCTGCAGAGGGGTAAAAAAAAAAAACCACCAAAAAGAAGTGTCCTATGTATGACACTAAACTTGCTTTTTTTTTTTCTTTTTTATTTTTAAATCCAATCTATCAATACATTTATAAAGGGCAGTTGTGTGTATCTATATGTCCAGAGGAAACTTCGAAAATAAAACAATTAACGACAAAGTAAATATATATAAACATTCAAGATCACCAGGGCTTGGTTTTTGAGCAAAAATAATAGAGATTTGATTTATATTCGTGAAGATAATTAAAAACTAAAATTTAAATGATAACAGCATGGATTTTTTTTCATTTAATATTTTAGATAGTAGACATTAACATTTCTTTTCAGAGTAGCTGGATCAATATTTTTTTTACATAGGGATTTAAATGGGGTATCCCACGAGGATTCAACTCACGATCCAGTAATAATGGATCTGCAGGACTAACTTAAAAAAATCCTTCTCTACCCTGGCGATGCCGGGTAGCCGCTTCTAGTACATATATATATATATAAAGGGCAGTTTGGGTGTATGTATATCCGGAGGAAACTATGAAAATAAAACTATTAACGACAATGTAAATATATATACACATTCACTATCACCAGATCTTGATCTTGCTTTTTGAACAAAAATAATGAAGATTTCATTTATATTCGTGAAGATAATTAAAAAAAAAAATTTAAATGATAACAGCCAGCAATTTTTTTGCATTAAGTATTTTAAGTAGGAGACATTAATTCTTCTTTTCAGATTGTCTGGATCAACACAAGGTCTTTTTTTGGTTTTTTTACAATGGGATATTAATGTGGCATTCTGTGAGGATCCAACAATAATGGATCTGCGAGACTAACTTTCTTTTACCTCCCAATTCTAGTACATATATAAAGGGCAGTTGTGTGTATGTATGTCCAGAGGAATCTACGAAAATAAAACAATTAACAACAAAGTAAACATATATATATATATATATATATATATATATATATATATATATACACTAGGTACCACCAATTTGACCCTGTGCAATTTACCCCCCCTACATTTAACACAATGAAACTTGCAGAAAAATTAATATTTTCTTGAAAAATATTTTCCATTCGAAAGAAAAAACATTAAACAAACTCCTGATGATTTTTTAAATTTTTTATCAGCTTACGAAAATAATGAAAATTATGATTGAAAAACAATGTTTCATTTTTGCACTGTTAAATCAACTGAAATTTAACGTAGCTAAAAACAAGTTACGATAAAAGAATTTTAAAAAAATTCTATGAAAAATCAATTAATGGTCCGATTTTCACGAAAATTTCCATAAATGTTTACCATTGAATGTAAATACATCTGAAATAGTTTTTTTCTAAAATATATTAGGGAAAATATTTTTTTACGAGGTCTATCTTATTTTATGAGATAAAAAAAATGACGTGGAAAAAAAATTTGGTACTTTTTTTTCTATAAAGATAAGAGGCTGAATAACTATATCAATGAAATTGTATAACGTACCGAACTATAGTTTTATTAGGAAAAATTAATGAAATCGGAAATAAAAAGTGCAAAAAAATGTCATAATATCAATATTTGAAAACTTTTTTTTGCTTATGTAATTGGTATGTACTATATTCTATTGAATTGTCAAAAAAAAAATTTTTTTTTAAGAAATTAATTTTTACGAGATTTTCAATCTTTTGTGTGCTTAAATATTTTTATTTTCTGCATGAAATAAATTAAATTTTTTTTTTTTCTGTGGAAAAAAATCGAATTTTTCACGGATATTTAAAAATATGAATTTTAGAATTCAGGTGAACTAAAAGTTGGTCCGATCCGTGCTCGATTAATATTTTTAAAAGAATTTGTAATTTTTATTGTTGAATAGTAATGTGTGATTCTTAGAATGTACGGAAGAGCAAAACTGACATATGACTAGACGCTTCTCGGTAACTAAAGTTTGTTTTTCTGAGCGTAAAAAAATATTTTATTTAACTTTTACGACCAATTAGAATAAAAATAATATATTGAATGATTGTTTTATCAGTTTTTCTCTTAGAAAAAATATTCAAATTTTCATTTTATTTTCGATTTTAAGAATTAATACTAAAACCGAAGACATTTTTTAACGTCAATTTCACTGCGAAATTTTAAGATTAAAGTTTTTCAAGTTTTTATTCATAGTAAATTGTAAATTAAAGATTTTATTTAAAGATTTTATTCATTTTAATAGAAAAAATTTGGCTAAAAAAGTTTGTCCGTTACACCCATCCGTACATAGATGCATAACTGTAAGAGGGTAATAATATGTATTTCTTTCTCTCTAAATCGCGGCCTGAAAAATACCCTTTCGCACGTAATATGGATAGGTTTGTTTATTTTTTAAGATAACGATGTAATTTTTCCCAATCGGATAATTTGATCTTTGAATTAACTATTTTTCTTTGTAACAACCCTGTACGATCTTTTTTTAACGAGATTTTTGATAAACAAAGTTCGGAAATATATATTTCCGTTTTATTCAAGATGACCTAAACGGTTTGGTGGTACCTAATATACACACATTCACTATTACCAGAGCTTGCGTTTTGTGCAAAAATAATGAAGATTTTATCTGGGAAGATATAGAGATTAGGATTTGAATTGTAAGAGAAGAGAAAGTCAATTGTTTGTGTTTGTGATTAAAACATAAATCAATTATGTAAGACCAAAACAATCAATGGATCTGCGAGACTAACCTTTTTATTATTGTAGCTGCGTCTAGTATTGCAGATAAAAGGTTAATTGAATTTTCATCAATTTTGTGCTATCAAAGAAAAGAAAAAAAAAAAAAAAATATATATATATACACACATATCAGGTATACCCAAAATTGACCTAAAATGCGTTTTTGACAAATTGAATTTAACCCCCCCCCCCTACAGTAAATAATTTACCAAAAATCATGGAATTATTGGATTTTAATGAAATTTTCAGTGTTGATTTATCAATGAATGAACTTTATAATGCATTATTTATTTTATTTCAAAAACTTTCTGATTTTTTTCAGGTCACTTAATTTAGACCCCCTCCCCCTATTTTGGGGGCGTAAAATCTCGGTGAATCGGGGTTTTTTTTTTGGGGGGGGTGCAAAAAATGATGAAAATTTGATTTATATTTTAAAATATAGATTTTAGCATTGAAATTCTACTTAAAAATGTCCAACATTTGTAAATCTCAAAAGTAAACAAATTAATACACACCAGATTTTTTTTTCAATCTACTCAGATGATACTGGGTAGCCGTTTCTAGTAAAATGATAAAGACTATTTTAGAATAAATTAATTAAATAATGAATCATATATCATGAAGTATATGCTTTTTTTTTTTTTTCTTTTTAGTTTGCAATGTTTTTTCTTGGATTGTAGTGATTTATTAAAAAAAAAAATATCTGTGCGGATTAAAAATTCTATATTACAAATTCTTAAAATAAAATATTTTCTTTACAAGAAAATATTTTATTCTACAGAGAAAAAAAACGTTCAGGTAAAAAGTAAAAGTAAATAAAAATGGTCTAACGACAACAAAAAGTCATGAACTCTTCTTTTTTTTAAGTAGAAAACGGTTTAAAAATTTTTTTTAAACCTCTTAACGTCCGACGTTACAATTTATTTTACATATTATCAAATAAATATGATCATATTAATCGTGAAATCAAATAAATACAATTATATTAATCGTGAAATTGTTTAAATAATTCAACTTTAGATAATTCTACTAAACACGTGAATTGAATTTGAAAAGAAAATGATTCCAATTTTTTTTGGCTTAGAAATTTCAAACTTAACTAGATTTATAGCAACCATATCATCTGGTTTTTTTTGGTTTTTTTAAGAAATAAAAATATTTACCTGTTTAAGTTAAACGTTCACTTGATAAAACAAAATTTTAGTTGATAAAAAAACAAATGTAATCGCGGAAGAAAAGCCGCCAGTTTATTTTAAACCGGAACCGGAAGTTAGAATTGCTTAACGGCAATCTTTATTGATTTTCTTTAAAACCCAAAATATTTATTTACGACATCCATAAAACATATTCCTTTTTGTTTATAAATCTATTTACGAAATCATTATTATCATTATACACTTTATATAAAGTAAAATTGGAAAATAATAATAATTATAAGCAAAGTTTAATTTTACTAATCTTATTAGAATTTGTTTACGGCTTTCTTCTTCGCCCCAAAATGTATGGCCATCAAATGCGATTTCTTGCTCGGACTGTCCTTGTCAAAAATAACGAAATTGAACCTGCTTATCGAATTTTGGACAGGTGAGATAATTTATTTTATTTCAAAAAATTATTATATTTTAATTTATATTTTTTCGTCTGAAAAAGAAGTGTCAAAAATCAGTCGATTAAACTTTAAAATATCAAGGTCAAAATAAAGTTACTGCTCTTTTTTTTTTCAAGGATTTAAAAAAATATATATTTATTTTATATTTAAACATGGCATTTATGAATATGGTCAAACGAGAACCTAGCTAGTGAGAAATATTTTAATATTCTTTTATTATACTAAGGTGTATTTCTCATGAAAAAATCTCACACAAAAAAAATATACAAAACACACGTGTGAATACAGTAGGTACCACCAATTTGACCCTGTGCAATTTACCCTCCCCCCTACATTTAACACAATGAAACTTGCAGAAAAAATAATATTTTCTTGAAAATTTTTTTCCATTCGAAAGAAAAAACATTAAACAAACTCCTGATGATTTTTTAAATTTTTTATCAGCTTACGAAAATAACGAAAATTATGATTGAAAAACAATGTCTTCATTTTTGCACTGTTAAATCAACTGAAATTTAACGTAGCTAAAAACAAGTTACGATAAGAGGATTTTTTAAAAAATTCTATGAAAAATCAATTAATAATCTGATTTTCCCGAAAATTTCCATAAATGTTTAACATTGGATGTAAATACATCTGAAATAGTTTTTTCTAAAATATATTAGGGGAAATATTTTTTACGAGGTCTATTCCCCCCCCCCTATTTTATTTTATGAGATAAAAAAAAATGACGCGTCAGAAAATTTTTTTTTCTTTTTTTCTATAAAGATAAGAGTCTGAATAACTATATCAATGAAATTGTATGAATGTACGAGGTCTAGTTTTTTGAGGAAAAATTAATGAAATCGGAAATAAAAAGTGCAAAAAAATGTCATCTTATTATAATGGAGATTGTGTGTTTTTCTGTCTGTAACCGAAACTATATTACTACTCAAGTCACAATTCCCTTAATTATTTACGTCAAATTCTCCATGATTTCATTCTTTTAAACCTTAAGTTATTAATAAAAATTGTTTTACATTATTAATACTGTTGACCATATCTACGTACTAATAACATGCAATTGTATTTATATATACAACAAAATAGCGGTTTACAGTTTGAACGAGAAGGCTAATTTGCATATTGATATTTAAAATTTTATTTTAATAAATATGTGCCTGGTATTATTGATTTCTAATTGTTTGGTTTTATCTTAAGAAATATAAACAAAAATCTCGTGGATAAATCTTAAAAGAAATTTATTTACAAGAAGAAATAACTGTAATATTATCCTTTACTTCCTATTTTAACTAAATAGTTAAATTAGGAAAATTTACCGATGAAAGAGGGGAGTAATGGAAAATGATGGAATAGTTAGTTTCAAAGTTGTTCTATTTTTCGATTATACCCCCTCTGTTGCAGATCTTTTTATCTGCATTCTTAGTCAGTTTCATTAGCCTTTCCAATTTAATATGATATTTTATTATATCAAAACTTAAATACTTGCACCCGGAGGGTGCATATATTTGCTAGTAATATTAATATTTGAAAACTTTTTTTTGCTTTTATAATTGGTATGTACTATATTCTATTAAATTGTCAACAAAAAAAAATTTTTTTTTGAGAAATTAATTTTTAAGAGATTTTCAATCTTTTGTGTGATTAAATATTTTTATTTTCTGCGTGAAATAATTTTTTTTTTTTTTCCTGCGTCAAAAAATCGAATTTTTCACGGATATTTAAAAATATGAATTTTATAATTCAGGTGCACTAAACATTGGTCCGATACGAACTCGATTAATATTTTTAAAAGAATTTGTAAATTTTATTGTTGAATAGTAATGTGTGATCCTTAGAATATACGGAAGAGCATAGCTGACATATTTGTTTTACAAAGAGACGAGACGCTTCTAAGTAACCGAAGTTTGTTCCTGTTAGGCTGACAGTGTTAGCGTGAAAAAATTATTTTATTTAACTTTTTTCAATAATTAAAATAAAAAGTAAGTATAATAGATTATTTTATCAGTTTTTCTCTTAGAAAAAAATATTCAAATTTTCATTCCATACTTTTACGGGTTAATCGTAAAAGGGAAATAATTTGTAACTTTTCTGTCTATATTACGGTCTGAAAATTACCCTTTCGCATGTAATACGGACAGGTTTGTTTATTTTTTAAAATAGCGATGTAATTTTTCCCAATCGGATAATTTGATCTTTGAATTAACTATTTTTCTTTGTAACAACCCTGTACGATCTTTTTTTACGAGATTTTTGATAAACAAAGTTCGGAAATATCTATTTCCGTTTTATTCAAGATGGCCTAAACGGTTTGGTGGTACCTAGAATACAGGTTGACTATGAATTCACCTCAGAACTGCAAAACTGTTTTAAGTTTTTTTATTATTACTCTGAAATAGAAATATCGTTAAATACTCAACAAAATTACCAGCAAATAGTAATTTTTAGTTTTATTTCAGTATAGGACTTGATAAGTTTATAATCTCAATGGTAAAAAAGTAAATATATATACACATTCACTATCACCGGATCTCGTAAATTCCTACTATAAAATAAACTGTACCCTCATTTTATGTCCGTGTTTTTGCAATAAATCTTTTATTTTTCTTGCACCCGTTATTTTACAATACTAAATATATTTTCTTTATTTATTTTAATATTCACTTCAATGTGTATATTCTAAAAGTTTTTATTTTGTGAGAATGGTTAGTTTTAAAGTGGGGGCTCGTTTTGTTGTTGTTATTTCTTTTCTTAAATTGATTATAAATTAAATACTCATTGATAAACTTATGCAATTCCTGAGGGTATTGTGACATAAGCAGTGACATTTCGGTTACAGACAGATACTGAATCACCATTATATATAGATTCTCACAGATTATGATTTTTGCTAAAATGGGTGCAATATAGAAAAAAACAGTATGTTGATTTGCCTTTTGTCTATTCTTTTATTGTCTGTATTTTGGGAATAAAATTGTTGCTATCACCGAGGCCTTATTTTGTTGTCCTTCGTTGTCTGACACATTCTGTACTACTCTCTCTTGTGTACATATTGAGGTGTGAGAAGGAGAATTCCCTGTCCCTTGTGTTTTTATTATATATTTTTACACTCGGGATCTCTTGCATTTACATATTTATTATTATTATTATTATTATTATTATTATTATTGGGTTAGCGCTCTTGTCATACCCAACGAGTGTGTGCACATAACATAATTGGGGGCTCTTCGTCCGGAAATATTTTCTCCTTCTCTATAAAACTCCAGAGAGATAAAGAACGCAATTGTGGGATAGCGGAGGACACACAACCCGGATGTCGGTGATAAACCCTTTCTTAGATTCTACCACATATGAAGGGCTAACTAAACTATCATCAGACAACGCTCTGTCTTTTTTCCATATTGCACCCAGTTTAATCCATGAGAATAATATTAAAACAGACAATGTATAAGAATAATAATCATAATGTAATTGTGTAACTCCATCTAGCTTTTTTATTTTATGATCAATAGCCTATTTTAACCATTAAATTTGTTGTCAAATACACTGTACCAAAAGTATTAAGATAAACAAAACTTATCTAATGTATATTTGTTATATTTCAGAATTTTACGGCTTGACAAAGTTTTGGAATTTCACCGGCAACGCATGTATTATGAGAAACCATTTCAGAAACGAAATCGTTTGAGTTATGAACGTTGTAAAAGAATCTACAATGAAAGTATGAATCAGAAAATTCAATTTCTGATGCGCAAAAATCGGTCGGATCCATTTTTACGATGACACTAGCAAATAAATAAAAAAAACTGAAAAAACTTTCGATTCTTTCAAACCAAAACATGTATATTAAGTTGGCCATTTTTATTTGAATTTATTTCTCAGCAGAGAAAGGGCCTTTTTTTTTCTTTCTTTTTTTCTTTCTTTTTCATACAAATAAATTATATTATGTAAATGTTAAAGTGTTTGTTTATATAAAAGAGTTTTTCTTTACATTCTTTATCAACATCAAGAAACCAAATGAAACCATGAGAGGTGCCCACAGTACTTTGGCATGCTTCTGTCTACTAGAGACTATGGTGCAGTGTCCAAACCAGTGGAACTATGTACATAGGGTGGGTTGTTATTGAGGATGAGTTGTTGCCCAAGCAGCAGGTCCCCCTTCTCCACAGTGCCTTTGTGGTCCAAAGGAAAAGCAAGAAGAAAAAAAATCAATACAGTTTGACAATGATAATGTGACAGGAGTTGCTGGATGAGTGCTGAAGTTTAGCATCACTTTAGGGAGTCCAGCACCAGATTTGATTTTGAGGTTTACCCTTCTAGCATTTCCTTGGCGGCTGGGGCGTTAGAATGCACCTCTGCAGAGGCGTAAGACTCCCCCAATGGGGCCACCTGTTGGCTGTGGGTGGCGACCCATGATGCTTAAGGATAGAACCCAGGTGGATGAGCAGTTCATGACTTGCAATACTCCACTTTGGTCCTATCTTGGGCTAGACGTGCAGTCGGAGAGGCCCCCTCCGCTTCAATCGGCTGGTCACGTCAAGCCCTAGCACCTATATGATTTTCCCAACCCTATTGCCCTTATGGCAACTCCCAACCCCTTTTTATCATATGGGTGCTAGAAGGTGGTGGCTGAGGGTCTACATGTCCTGGGAATGACGTTGAACTCTATCTGGAGGTTTGGAGAATGTGGAGCACCCTTTCATCACCATTGCTCCCTGGTCCACTCTGACCCGGAGTGGTAGTACCTGTTAGGGTCCCATATATGGGTTAAATAAAAAAAAAACATGAGTTGATAAACAAAATTGTATTATGCATTAAGAATGAATTTATTTCACAACTTTGTCGGTATTAAATGACCCACCAAGGTTGATATGCCGTAACACAAACCAAACCAAACCTGCTAGGTAGCGGAATTTTAACAGACTTTTCCTTGTCCTATATGAATTGCCAACCAAAGCTAAGAAGCCCCATTTACCTTATTTGGAGATTTATCTCAGTAGTAAGTCTCCCAGTCCTCCGACTATCAGTGGGGATGGCTGTTGGCTCCCCTGGAGCTCATCCACCCTTTTATAATTTTTGTTTTTAATGATGCTGGATGTCCACATATCCATCTCACCAGACAAGCCGATGCGGGTGCCAGTGTTAGTGACCAACAACCCAACCATGGAATAGCTAGTGCTTGTTTCCATGGTACTAGTAGCATCAGGTCTTCACCTGACTTTACCCCACAGTACTACTAATAGTAGTTTATTGTTCATCTTAATTCAGGGTTGCTTTTTATCGCAACTCACTTGAGTCGTCAATTCTTACCGCAGCAAGGAACTGTATGCATCAGAAATAGCACCCAGTGAGACTCAAACTCTCTTGGTTAAGAATTGAACTCATTAACTATGGTTTGTTATCCAAGGTAACTAACCATTACACTATAAGAGATACCCACAGTACGATCAAGATTATTAATAGTTTCAACTAGTTATTTAAGCAACCCCTTTGCAACAGGTAGGATGTGACACAAGATCACAAGTATGAGACATCTAGTGAAGATTGAACTCGGTTATTTCCTAGTTGAGTAACATGATATTACAAGGTGACCCAGAAAAAACAGAACCCAAATTATTTATTTATTTTCCCATTAAACTAACCCTAAACCCCAACCCCAACCCTAACCCTAACCTTCCCTAGTTGAGTAACATGATATTACAGGGTGACCCAGAAAAAACAGAACCCAAATTATTTATTTATTTTCCCATTAAACTAACCCTAAACCCCAACCCTAACCCTAACCTTCCCTAGTTGAGTAACATGATATTACAGGGTGACCCAGAAAAAACAGAACCCAAATTATTTATTTATTTTCCCATTAAACTAACCCTAAACCCCAACCCTAACCCTAACCTTCCCTAGTTGAGTAACATAATATTACAGGGTGACCCAGAAAAAACAGAACCCACAAATTTTGTAATAAAATTGTTAATTTTAATTAATTTGGGTCCTGTTTTTTCAGGGTCACTCTAATATCATGTTACTCAACTAGGTAATAACCTTGAATTCGCTATTCAGTCATAATAGATCTGCGAGACTAGCTTGCTAACCATTACACCATGATGTGATGCACTTTTATACCCAATCTGTTCGCCACAAGTAGGATGTGATGCAAGGTCACAAGTGCAGTGCATCCGACAGGGATTGAACTTGCTATTCAGTAATAATGAATTTGTGAAACTAGCTTGCTAACCATTACATCACAATGGACAACTTGTATTATCCTTCATCTTCTAGTTGCTTTTTATAACAACTTATTCAGTTTGTCTTTTAAATAATGCTTACCCAGGTCGACCCTGACCCCACCGCTGTTTTTTCAAGGATTAAAAATAAGTATTTACTTTTTGTATTGGATCCTTTCTGTTCACTAAGGACGATGGCGTGTTCTTGAATGACAGTCTTTGGTGCACTGAATGCACACAAACTGTGATGCTTTCTGGGGCTGCTGGCTTTTCTCTCTCTTTCTGGCTCTCTTTTCTGTTGAGGCTACTCTCCACTTTGCCTCACCCCTCTCAGTGCCTTGCTTAACGTTGAGGTACCAGGCAGCTCTATTCTTTGCATCTACCTCCCGTGTGTTTGTGTCAATATGGCATATCTTAATTCTCCTGCAGATATCATTAAATTGTAGGTGTGGTCTACCAACCGATCGGGAGCCTGTTACTAATTCGCCGTATTTACTTTTACTAGCAAAAAAACGAGTTATCAGAGGAGATCAATGGAAGTTAGAGTCTGGACTGAGTATTTGAAGAGAACAGACACAAGATGAGTGTTTGTTTTCCAAGGCATTTTTACTTGGGGATAAAATAAAATATGAGCTATGAAAAAAAAAAAACAAAGGCTTGTGTTGGTTATTAAAAACTAAGCAATGACAAGAGATTCTCAAGTTGTTCCAAACTACTCAAAGAACAGTGAGAATGCAATCCAGCCCCCCAAAAACAGATCCAACAACAGAGAGACCCAGCTACTCTGATCCAGAATAGAGACCCAACCAGATCCAGCTAAACAGTAAAAATAGTGTGTTGTCATCCTTCCGTCTGTTAAAGATGATGGCATAGTGTCCATTTTTCTTTTTAACTGCATCTACCAGGGTGGCTGAACAGGCCAATTTGTTATATATATATATATATAAGCGAATCGATATTTTAAAGACAAGCGAATAAAATCAAAATCAAAATCATAACGTGTAAATTAAGAATTAGCTCAATATTTGCTAGTTTATTTAATTATGATAAATGCGTTTGCATTAATCACGTCGTATTCCTTAGTTTATGTCTCAATTCAAATAGGTAAATAATGTTTCATGCTGTCTTGCCACCGACTGCTTGCTTGAAGATCGAGTCTTCTCGGCTGATGTCTTGCCACTGACTGCTTGCTTGAAGATCGAGGCATTTATAATTTCCAGTGGCCGAGACCTGGATCAGGTTTGTGGCCTTCTTCATTTTGCTGCGAAAGTCAAGAATTGGCTGAAAAATTTCAATTTTGATTTTATCGTGATAATTCCTTCTCAAGATTTCCGCATGTATGGATCCCCATGCACACAGACAATTTTTTTCCTTTCTCTACAAATTGTGGCTCAGGCAACATCCAGTGAGTGTTCTTCTGGCTTGTTATGTGGAAATGTTAACATTTTGTTTTGTTGGTGAGTGGGTGTATTTGTTGTATAGCGTATATACCCTTTTGCCATACTCAGGTATATAATAAAGACAGAGATATATTAGAGATAGCTGTTCTGCACTCTTGCACCTTCGATGCACAATGTCTAGACCCCAAACGTTGTGATGTTCTGTGCTGGCCGATTTGAAGGGCACGAGTCAGGAGACAGGTTCACAAGGATTAAAAACAAAACAACAAACTACAAAGTTTAAAAACAAGACGCGGATGGAAGAAGGGATTCTATGATACTTTAGCGATCTATGTTTCTAGTTGACTATCGGGTTCCTCTCTACTGCTACTGGCGACCTTCACACCTCAACGGCCTGGGTTCTAAGGGTTGGAGCTTAGCTGAATTTATGTAAAATTCTCCCTCACCACCCATCTGCTGCTGGACCACACAGATGGCCGGCACTTAGATTCAACACCGACTTTTAGATGACATTATCCCTTAAAACTAAAGCAGTTACTCCTCTTTTCAGACTTAGCATCTCCAATACTTCGACCATTAATTTTTTCAAAAGAGATTTCCTCATAAAAATAGCCTTTTTGCTTTTAACACCCAAATGCCTAAATATATTATCACTAAGTGGCTTACTTCATGGTGGCTGTACCGGTCTCTTTGTGTCCTCAAAAGAATAACCACCCACCCATTTACCTATACCTGGGTTTTAACATATTCTATTTTTATTCATTTATTTATTCTGACCATGTTCTCCTTCCGTCATAGTATCACAAATGGTAGATCTTATTTGATTGTTTCATTTCTGCTTATTGACTGATTCCTACATGAATTCTTACAATTAAATTATTATCTTTTAAATTCTATACTTATAAAAAAACAAATCACATATGACCCACATAAGTGTTAATGTTTCTTGTTATAATTAGTACTTTATTTTACTGGAAAAAAAGATTCCTCATAACTGGGCGGTGGTGACATGACTAAACCGCCGTTTTAGAGATCTGCTAATAGGTCAGCCAGAGATTGCTACCTATCTATCACACTTACATGAACACCTGCATGAATTCTTACTATTAAATCATTATCTTTTAAATTCTACACTTATAAAAAAAGAAACACATATGACTCACATAAGTGTTTATTTCTTTTTATAATTAGTGGATTGACCAAACCAACCAATGAGAGATCTGTTAATAGGTCAGCCAGAGATTGCTACCTGTCTATCACACTTACTTTGGCTAGACAAGCAGTTGTATAGCATATATATCCTTCTGCAATACTCAGGTATATAATAGAGACAGAGAGATATATTATGCTACATAGTGAGGTTTTCACGGTACCAAATCGATATAATGTTGTGCCTTCTGGTTCTCACGATTTATCCTCGGAAGGCAAGGTGAGAGTGAGGTCAGGCGTTGTCACTCATCCTTCAAGGCCGTGGGCTGCACTAATCGCCATTATGTTTCTACACTACCTTAAAAAAGTATTAGGGATCCAATAATTATGTAACAATTAGAGATAGCAATGGCAGATCTTATTTGCTTGCTAACTGCTTCTCTTCTAGTTCTTCGACAGCCATTTTATCTGGTTGATTTACTATTTCCTGTTTGTAAATAGTTTTCTCATAAAACGTCTATATATTAGATAACTTTAAATATATACTAAAATAAAACAAATGATATAGATATATAATACCAGGTATGTATTTATTAAAACTTGTTTAAAAAAAACAATAAGGACCCTCTAAAGTGGCATACTCTGCGTGAGTAGAATGTCACACAATTTCAATTTCTTAAGTGGAGTTTAGTTTAACAGGTTTGAATTCAGAGTTTTCTGTATTTTAATTTAGACTGATTACCTAACCAAGGTTAAAGAGCTCAGTCTGCCCTACCATTTACCTGGAGGGAGAATAGTTGGATTCATACCTTTCCCAAGGGTATTAGCGCTATGTGAAATGCAAACAGCCTCGTCCAGGAAATGAATTCATCTTGCTGTGTCCATTTCGTATGCGCTAGGAAGAATATTATAATGTCTACTTTATTGGTGTTATATAACTGTTGTGGGGGTTTTAAGGGGTCAAATAAGAACAAAACGACGGGTAACAAATGTAGGAAAATGTATTAACAAAAGAGTAGACAATTACAGTACAGAGAAGTGGGAAATACGTCCGACAATAGAGTTATGAGCTGACTCGCATTGGCTTACTCTTCAAGCCATAATTGTCCCTGTTACTTATAGTAACAGTCAGCGCATTCCATTAGTCTATAAGGTATATCACCTATAACACCCCCCTCCTAAGATTTCACTCCACAGGAGTCTTAATATTTTTTTCTCTTGGAATTTATATTGATAAATTCCGTCGCTCTTCGTTTTCTTGAAGAATGGCGTTGTTGAGGGGCTGCTTGTGGAGTAGGTAAGCTAAATGTGTCGTATATGACATCCATTACCTCCTCTTGTTCCGGGTGACCGCTGTTAACATCCTCCGTCAAGCATTTTCTTAATTGATTTAGGTGTCTCTTATGGGAAAACTTGGGACCTTCGACAATATACACCATATTGCCGATCTTCTTCTGTATCTTTCCCAACTCCCAGAAAGATTTGTTGTTACAGAATACCTGGAAGTATATTTTCTCACCAGGGAAGTACCGCTTCTTTGGTACCGTCGTAGATCTTCCTGGTTTTGTCTGTCTCGGGAGCAATTTGTCGAAGACAGACCTTATCTTACGAGCAAACATTACCTCGGCTGGAGATAATGACGAAGGTGTACTTTCGTTCGGCGTAATCCTGTACGCCTGCAGAAACTGCTGAAGCGCTTTTTCGGTAGGTGTACCTTTGGCCTTCTTCAGGGCTCCCTTTAGCGTGTCTACAAAGTGTTCAGCTTGACCGTTGGACCTCGGGTGGTACGGAGGGATGGTTATGTGGTCAATTTGAAATGTATCACAGAATTCTTTGAAGTCTCCGGACGTGAATTGTGTGCCGTTATCCGACACTAAACAGTCTACAACTCCAAAGCGAGTGAACAGTTCATGCAGAGCGCTTATAACCATTTCAGTAGTTGGGCTTTTGCATCGAAATACTTCCGGCCATTTCAAGAAACTATCAACTACTATTAAATAATAATAACCCTCCAGTGGTCCCGCAAAGTCGACGTGAATACGTTCCCATGGGCGGTCTGTTTTAGGCCAAGGACTGAATTTTATTGGGGGAGCCTTAGCTGCTAAAGCACAACCCATACATTCTTTCACCATGCACTCAATATCCTTGTCCATGTTTTTCCAATATATGTAGCTCCGCATTAGACTTTTCATCCTAGTAATGCCAGGATGACCCATATGAAAATCCTTCAGGATCCTTTTTTGTAGCGTAGCTGGGACGACTACTCGTTCGCTGTATAGCAGTACCTCATCGCATATGGAGAAGGCATCTGGACTTTGTTGGTCTTTTTGTGTTAGCTTTTCCTTCATCTGTATTATGAACTCATAGTTCACTGCCTCCCGTTTTATCTCGTCAAGAGTTACTGGGAGTTCCCTTATCGTGTTGCACAGTGAAGTTTTTAAACCCCTTTCAGTTTGAAGGGAAGCAATCACGGTGTCTTCCAGGGGTTCACTCTGTTTGGGTATCAATCTAGAGAGTCCATCTGCGTGACAGAGTTTCTTAGATGGAAGAAATTCCATGTTGAAATTATAATTTAGGAGGATCGTCCCCCATCTTTGCAGTCTATTCGCCGTGTGTGTAGGCAGACCCTTTTTTGAGCCGAAGATGGTAAGTAAGGGCTTATGGTCTGTCTGTAATCTGAAGTGTCGACCGTGAATGTAACGGTGGAACTTGGTTACTGCAAATATTATCCCGAGTGACTCCTTTTCAATTTGGGAATAATTTTTCTCTACTGGAAGAAGGGTTCTTGATGCGTGGGCTATGGGTTTATGTGACCCGTCCGGCATTTTGTGTAAAATGCATGCTCCGATACCATATGAGTTGGCGTCGCTGGCAACAATAATCTCTAGGTCTGGGTTGAAGTGTGTGAGAAACAAGTCCGACATCAATATTTCTTTGATTTTTTTGAATGCTCTATGGCATTTGGGAGTCCATTCCCAGGCCTTGTCTTTTTTTAGAAGTTCATTTAGCGGGGCACGTAAATCATGCATATTAGGAATAAAAGTTTGGTAGTAATTAGCAAGTCCTAAAAAACTTTGTAGTGACGAAACATTTTGGGGAGCCGGCATTTCTTTAATGGCTATAGACCATTCTGGATCTGGCCGTCTACCCTCTTTGTCAATTATGTGCCCGAGGTATTTTATTTTCTCCATGAAGAAGTCGCACTTAGATACTTTTAGTTTGAACCCGTAGTCCTGAATCTTTTTGAAAACTTGGTGGACATGTTGTTTGTCTTGACTTTTTATTAAAATGTCGTCCAATTACTTGCTGAAATATTGCTGGGGTGACCTTGATCCCAAATGCCAACCTTTCAAACTTATATAATCCCCGATGGGTATTAATACAAAGCAGTTTGGAGCTTTCTTCTTCGACGGGTATTTGTAGATAAGCGTCACTGAGGTCGATTTTTGAAAAAATCTTTCCCCCACTCATTTTTGTAAATATTTCATTTGGTCCTGGCAGAGGGTAATGATAATCCTTAAGGGCAGCATTGAGCCCCGTGGAGAAATCGGCGCAAACGCGGATTTCTTTAGATTTCTTTTTTACGTAGACGGTAGGTGCGGTCCACGAGTTATATTCAATTTTTGAAAGAATGTCGGTCTTCTCCAGTCTATCCAGCTCTTTGTTGATCTGTTCTAATGAGGCAAATGGCACATTTCTTTTCTTCTTAAATACTGGATGGATATTATCCTGTAATGCGAGTTTCGCAGTCATTTTTTTGCAACGACCAAGACCCCCAGAAAAAACGTCAGGAAAAGTTTTTTTCAATTCTTCTATTAATTTTTCTGACTCGGCCGTTGAATTTTTTATTTTCTGGCAAAAAGTGTTAATGGGTGAATTCCACAACTCAAATTTTTGCATAGCGTCTGTGCCGAATAAATTGTTTGTATTTTTTAGAACAAACATTTTTAATTTCTGGGTTTGCCCGTTTAAAATTACATTGGTGATAATTTCACCATCGAATTTGATTTTTCCCCCCGTGACGGATCTGGCTATTTTTTTCATTCTTAACATCGTCGGTTTACCAAGCTTTTTTCAAGTATAAGCATTGATAATCATTAAGTCCGACCCAGAATCTAATTGGAGTTTTACGTTTCTGCCTAAAATTTGTACCAGTAAATATTTTCTTATGTTACGGCCATCATGCTCGACTGACTTTGTTGTTTTTATGCTGCTTTTTCCGGATTTCTTTTTCCTCCAGTGAGAGGCCTTGTGCCCGACACGGTCACAATTTAGGCATTTCTTGTTCCGGTACATACAGTCCCTGTTCCAATGAAGAGATCCACATCCAGAGCAAGGATTAGGGGGCAAATCGTCGTGTCTCTTAGGTGAAGAATGGGTAACTTGTTTTTTGGGGGGAGGTCTGAATTTGTTTCTATTATCACGCAATTTCCTAATGTGTCCTACAGCAGACTGTTCGATATTTTTTGAGTCTTGTTTTAAACTGACAAACCTTTGAGAGTCTTCTGCCAATTGTTACAGAGTCAAGGTGGGCTCGTTTTCCAGCTTATTTAATACCCGTCGTCTGATTTCAGTGTCTTTCGCTGATACTAAACCCTGGCAATAAATTAGACATTTAAAATTGTCAGAGCTTAATTCAGACAGCTTAAAATCATCACAGTGTTTATTCACTGTGAATGCAAAGGTTGTATAATCTTCGTTTTCCTTTCGAATTAAGTTCATGCACTTCCAACGTTTATGGAATAATGAAGTCTTAGGGCTAAACAATTCTGTTAAGAGTTTGATAGCTTCTGAAAACGATAATTCGCTGGTCTTTCGAGGCAAAATATAGTCAACAAACCTGGTGTGCTCAGTCGTCCCCAGTTTGCGTAATAGAAGGCGGAACTTTTTCGAGTCCGTCCAAGTAGCACAGTCAGACGAATATAAGTCCTCGTATCGTCTGTAATACGATTCAAAACTTATATCTTCATCTGGTGCGTAAGTAAAAGATTCTATCGCTGTCCAGATAGCATTCTGTGTAAACGTGTTCTCGTTGTCTGCGTTTTGGCTCCTGTCCGTTATAGCTTTCATTAACAATGCATGATTAGATGCCTGCTGTTCTAATTGAGATTTTTGTACTTCAATCAATTTTTGTTCTGTTTGTAACTGTCTTTCTTGAAATGTTTGTTCAATTTGTAACTGTTTTTCTTTAAATGTTTTTTCAGTTTCTAATTGTCTTTCCTGGAAAATCTTTTGTAGCTCAATTTGCTGCTGCTGCTGGAATTTAATTATTTCTAACATTTGTGCCTTAAAATCCTCCATGTTAAATATATGTAGAATGAAACGAACCAAAAAATTTTGAGAGAGAGAAAACCGAATAAAAAAATTATTTTATGAATCCAGAAAAAATTTTTTTTTTTTCGTACAACTTACTTCTTTTTTTTTTTTTCAGCAAGTGTTATTTTCTCTGCAAAAATAGATCCTTGAACAAAAACGGCTTTTTGCTTATTTGGAATGACGAGTTCTTATAAAAAGAATTTCTCTATTGCAGAGCAGCTACGATTTTCTTGTAATCCCGATGTTGCGGTTTCGAATTTCAGTGTAGCTTGGTTCACTTTTTTTTTCTTTTTTAAGTTCGATTACTTCACAAAGTTCTTTTTAGAGTCTTTTGGGAGATCCTTAATTGTCTCTTCCAAGTTTTGTGTCGTTAAAAAAAAAACGGTAGTTGTGTGTGAAGAAATTGACCTTGGGTCGCATCTTACTTGTGTGGAGGGGTTGGTAAGTACATATACAAGATTTTTCAGCAAAAATTGATATAGTAGGTTTGGTTTGTTGGATTTAACGGCATGTCAACCCTTGTTGGGTTATTTTTATGCTGAAGATGTTTTTTTCTATTCATGCTTCAAGGATATTCAAACTTTTTTTTAACTCAATTTTTAATATTTAAAAAAACTCATTTTTCCTATTTAACCCATAGATGGAATCCTAACAGATACTACCACTCCTTGTCAGGTTAGATCTGGGAGTAATGGTGATGAAGGGGTACTCCACATTCCCCAGAACTCCAGAATTGGAACTTCATCATTAGATGCAGTTTAACATCATACCTAGGACCAGGCTCAACTTCACTTGTTATATAATTAATAGGTAGCCATGTCAAATCATCCAGAAAAAAGTAAAATTCTTTTTGGTACACATAATATTCAATATATTTGAAATAATAATAGAAAATTTGTTTTGTCATAGATGCAGTGCCACATCAGGATATTGATTTTGCTATGAAAAAATCAGAAATCATCAATAACTTAAAATTGGTTGATTTTAAAACTTTTTTGACAGCATTTTTGGATTCCTTGGATAAAAATGCTTTTATAAACTAATTCTTAGTAGTAGGGAAGCTCTAGAACCCATGTTACAGACAAAAATAGATTACAAAACGTCACCATTTTTTGTCAACCCCACCAAATTTGGAGAGCCAAATATCAACATAATTCTGCCAATTTTTGGAATTGGAAGCTCAAACTTTGGGGATTGTCTACCGTTAACATAGTTCAAACCTGGAAAAAAATTCAGAAAAATTGAAGAGGGTGAGTGACATGGCCTGGATGACTTGGATCTGTTTCTAGGGCCCCCGATTTTCCGTTTCAAATTTTTCTAAATTCCGTTTCCACTTTTAGTCAATTCCGTTTTTTTCCGTTTCCACTTTTGGTAATTCCCATTTTTATAGTATTTTGTGAAAAAAAATGAAATAAAATTTGCTATAATTATTAAAACTGAAAACAACATAATTCAAAGTTTTATTACATATAAAGAAATAGCAAATGTTTACACTTTTTTTTTAAATTGTGAAATCAAAGTCCAAAAATAAATTATATGTAAAAATAAATATGTAACATGACTAAACAATGAAATGTTGCAGTGCATAATTATCTTTGAGGTCGAACTTTTAATAAGAGTTTATTCAGATTGTTTTTGTGTTTTTAAGTAAAGGGATCCAGTTTGATTTATAATCATTGATTCGCAATATTAAAATTAACAGAAAAATCACATTTAAAGAATCAACGGCAAATAACTTGAATCTCAACAATAAATATCTGAGAAAGTCAAACATTTTGACTAAAATTTTACAAAACAGGAATTAAACTATAATAATTTAATCTTTGTAAGAAAATATAAAAAAACAAATTTGATATATTAATTCAAAATTTGAATTAAACAATTTATCTCAAGTTGAAATACTCTTCAAATTTAAAATTGGATATTTCCCAAATAAAGAAATTACCAATCTTCGAATCTCTTTTCTAAATCTCCATTGTAATACAACATTGTAAGTTGCTTGGTGTTTTCAGGAGTAAAACTTTCATGTTGTTTATTTAGTAAATGTTTATATTGAGAAAATGAACCTATTGGCAATCTGTTCCAGAAGGGGAAATCTACTCTTATTTGCATTCCAAAATGCTGGGATGTTAAAAGGATTTAGTAAGTCATTTGGTAATTCACATAAATTTGGAATTCTTCAAGAAGATCAGTAGAAGGATCTTGCAAGTCCTTAATGGCTGCAAAACTATCAATGTCATGGCTTATACAAAGTAGCTGTCTAGGATCAAACAGACGAGATGCCTTATAAAAGTTATATACAGGGTTAGCATCGATGGTATTTATTCAGTTTTGAAAAAGATGTGCTGAACAAATCTTGGAAATTTGAGAAAACTCTCTGCCTCTCGGTATTTTCTAGTTCAGAAAGAAGACGGTCAGTTTCTACACCAAATGTTGATTTTGATGTACCAGTATGCAAATACTGTTTTAAATCCTTCCATCATGTTATAAACACATGCAAGCGGAGACTTGGCTTCTTCTAAGCTTGTCAAAACTGTTATTAAACGGATGCAGTTCTCTTTTATAAAATGCAGATTCAAGCGCAAATTATGGTAAGAGGCATGATGTAGTCGACCATCATCTACTAATTCCAGAATCCTATCTACTGCAAGGCCATGGCTCTTTTCTTGTTTAAAGAACCCTTCATAAAATTGCACAAAGGATGAGTGATATTTGGCTGCATTAAACCAGGAATTCCATCTGGTTGCCACTGGCACAGGGGGTAATTTCATATGCTCCTTAGGCAAGGAACCTTCAAGCCATTTAAGGTATCACTTTTTTCGACTAGCTTTTTTAAAAAAGGCTGACTTGATGAATGTAATGAGCTGGGTAACATTATCAAATGCTGACCAGTGTGAAAATACTTCAGCAACAAGATTTATGATATGGGCTAAGCACAACTGTGGTATACTAAGACCCGGAAGCACCGGTTATAACATTGTTGTATGAAACGGAAGTACTGTTTCAGCCATCTTGTATTATTTTAAATAAAAGGCGGAAGTGGGTTCTTCTCGCAGTTAACGTCAACTGGGCTACACGTCTTATTATTCGCTAAGCGCGTTATAACAATTGGCAGACGAGGATTTGTTTCACTGAAGAAAATGCCATTACTCGGACATTTAGAAGAATTCTGTACGGAATCAGGAAATATTTCAACCTATTTGGACCGAGTAGAACAGTTTTTTATCGCAAACGATATTGGACATGAGAACCAAGTAAAATGCAAAGCCATATTACTGAGTACAATTGGAGAAAGGACCTACAGAGTCTTGGAGGATTTATGTACCCCTCAAAAACCAAGCGAGAAGTCTCTGGGGGAAATTACCCAGTTGTTGTTGGAACATTTTAAGCCTAAAAGACTAATAGTGGCTGAAAGTTTTCGTTTCCATAATGCAAAACAAGAGGAGGGTGAGTCAATTTCAAAATTTCTTGTTCGCCTTAAACATTTGGCTTCTACATGCGAATTTGGGTCATTTTTAAAAAGAGCATTGCGTGACAAATTTGTGTGTGGATTAAGGGACGATAAAATTCAAGAAAAATTATTGTCCCAAGATATGTCGTTAGAAGAAGCTGTTAAAATGACCACAGCTATAGAATTTATGAAAATTTCCTTTAAAAAATCAAATCAAAAATGACTAAAGTATATGTCAAAAAAAGAAAACGCGAATTTAAATGTATATGAAAATTTCCTTTAAAAATCACAATAAAAACTTGATTAAAGATGACGTGTCTATTAAAGATACGTCCCATTTCTTAACCCGAACGCCTTGGGACTTTAAGGCGCCAGATTCCAGTGCCCTACTGCTACGTCATCGATCCCCACTGTTAACGAGAAAACAGCAGTGGTCGGTTCGGCTTAAACCTGTAAGGACCTGAATGAGTTAACTCCCTCAGACTGAATTGGTAAATAAGTTGCCACTCGCTTCCAGGAGCAAACCTTGAAATTCGACAAATTCAACTTGAAAGAATTATACTACAGAAATCATCTCAACTCAATTAGGGTTTGCAACTCAAAGACAGCTTCCCTAAAAGCAACCTCTAAAATTCATCACCAACAAAAATACGAAATTTCAACCCGCCTCTGCCGATAGGTTGGCGGGTCATTCTTCACTTCAAAGAACTTTGTTAACCGGACTCTGAGTTAAGTTCTCCGCAAATCACACCAAAATTTGCAAAAACTATCCTTAAATCTATCTTTCCCCTTTTTTTTGTTTATACATATTAAATTTGTTGTTAAATATATTTGTCTTGTCTTGTCTTTTCATTCAGTGTCCGAACTTGAAAGTTGCGGTAATTCCCCCCACAAGTGAGAGTTAATCCTTTTACAGTTTTAATTCCCATATATTGCAAATTTTGATTGTAACGTTCGGATACCTGTTTGAGAAGATGAGCGCAGCATTTTGTTAACTTGTCTGAGAGATAGTTGTTAGTTTTGTTACAAATTAACTGGGAAGTCCCTTTAAACGCTAAAATGGAAGAAATTAGAATTCTGGTCGGTACTCGAAGTAGTGCATGTCGACGCGTTTCACACATGCTATCGTTTATTGCGAGTAAACGCGGACTGACTGAACGACTGTTCGAGAAACTAGTATCAGAGGTAAATATCTGGATAGAAGAGGCCCTTAGATTAAATAAAAAAATTACATATCTTAAAAATATTAAAATAGAATGTGGTCTAGAAGATGACAGGTTCTGGGAAAGTCACTTCTTATATACGACCACAAATAAAATAAAATCAATTAGAACTAGCCTGCAGCATAAGGTCGCAGATAGTTCTGCTAACGAAATAAAAATTAAACCGGGTACTTCGGACGAAATAAAAATTAAACCGAGTACTTCGGACGAAATAAAAATAGAAATTTTAGAGGTTACCTCTTCTAAAGAAATTAAAATTTGGAAGATAGTTCTTTCAAAGAAATTAAAATTTTGGAAGATAGTTCTTCCAAAGAAATTAAAATTTTGGAAGATAGTTCTTCCAAAGAAATTGAAATTTTGGAAGATAATTCTTCCAAAGAAATTGAAATTTTGGAAGATAATTCTTCCAAAGAAATTGAAATTTTGGAAGATAGTTCTTCCAAAGAAATTGAAATTTTGGAAGATAATTCTTCCAAAGAAATTGAAATTTTGGAAGATATTCTTCCAAAGAAATTGAAATTTTGGAAGATAATTCTTCCAAAGAAATTGAAATTTTGGAAGATAATTCTTCCAAAGAAATTGAAATTTTGGAAGATAATTCTTCCAAAGAAATTGAAATTTTGGAAGAAATTTTGGAAGATAATTCTTCGAAAGAAATTGAAATTTTGGAAGATAATTCTTCGAAAGAAATTGACATTTTGGAAGATAATTCTTCGAAAGAAATTGACATTTGGAAGATAATTCTTCGAAATTGACATTTTGGAAGACGAAGAAATTTTGGAAGATAATTCTTCCAAAGAAATTGAAATTTTGGAAGATAATTCTTCAAAGAAATTGAAATTTTGGAAGATAATTCTTCCAAAGAAATTGAAATTTTGGAAGATAATTCTTCCAAAGAAATTGAAATTTGGAAGATAATTCTCCAAAGAAATTGAAATTTTGGAAGATAATTCTTCCAAAGAAATTGAAATTTTGGAAGATAATTCTTCCAAAGAAATTGAAATTTTGGAAGATAATTCTTCCAAAGAAATTGAAATTTTGGAAGATAATCTTCCAAAGAAATTGAAATTTTGGAAGATAATTCTTCCAAAGAATTGAAATTTTGGAAGATAATTCTTCCAAAGAAATTGAAATTTTGGAAGATAATTCTTCCAAAGAAATTGAAATTTGGAAGATAATTCTTCCAAAGAAATTGAAATTTTGAAGATAATTCTTCAAAGAAATTGAAATTTTGAAGATAATTCTTCCAAAGAAATTGAAATTTGGAAGATAGTTCATCCAAAGAAATTGAAATTTTGGAAGATAATTCTTCCAAAGAAATTGAAATTTTGGAAGATAGTTCTTCCAAAGAAATTAAAATTTTGGAAGATAGTTCTTCCGAAGAAATTAAAATTAAAAATAGTAACTCTAACGTTACTAAGTTTTTAAAAAATTATCTTTCTGGCAGATTTGCTCAGATATTAAAAATTAAAATACCTACGATAAAAGAAATTAAAGTTGAGGGTACTTCTCTCAAAATTAAAAATAGTAATTTTAACATTACTAAACAAATTAAAATGAAAAAGTTGGCTCTAAAGCCAGTTGAAATTCTAAATTGGAAAAAAAGAAAAAAAATGTATAAACCTTGCTTACCTACGACCCCTAAATTTGGTCTAGGATCATTCTGGAAATTTTGAAGGTTAAACTAACTGAGGTTAAAATTAGAAATTAAAAAATGTGCTTAGTCATGAGCATAACTTTGAAATACGAAATTGAAATTTATCTTACCTACACACAATGTTGGTTAAGAATCTAAAAATTTAAAATACCTTGTTTGAAATACCTTATTTAAATTATCTTTCTGACATATTTGTTCTGTCGGATATCTAAAAATTTGAATTACCTTGTTTGAAATGCCTTATTTAAATTATCTTTCTGTCATATTTGTTCAGTAAGATATCTAAAACTTTGAAATACGAAATTGAAATTTATCTTACCTACACACAATGTTGGTTAAGATATCTAAGAAATTTGAAGTACCTTATTAAAACTATCCTTCTGGCAAACTTAGTTGGATAGCTAAAAATTAGAAATTTGAAAAAATATGCTTAGTCATGAGCTTAACTTTAAAATGCGAAATTAAAAATTCTTACCTACATACAATGTTGATTGAGATATCTAAAAAATTAAAAACTAAAAATATCTTTCCGACAGATTGGTCAGATATTAAAATTTAAAACACCTCGTTAAACTTGTCTATCTGACAGACGTAGTCAGACGGATAGCTAAAGACCTAAAAATTAAAAAATTATCCCAAGTCATTGAAATTAAAAATTATCTTCCCAACATACAATGCTGGTTAAAATATTAAAAAATGAAAAATAAAAATTATCTTTCTGACGAATTGAGTTGGTTGGATAGCAAAAAATTAAAAATTAAAAAATATGCTTAATTATGATCATAACATTTGAAATTCGAAATTAAAAATTATCTTACCAACGTACAAACTTGTTTAAGATAACCTAAAAATGAAAATTTTGCTTCTGGTCGTTCGACCATTTTTGAGAATCTTAAAAATCTAAATTTAAATGTGTCTTCCCAACACGCAAGTTGGTTAGATATTCTAAACTTAAAAATAAAATAAGTCAGCGTGCATAACTCTGCCCGTTAGACTTCCCCTAAATAAAACATATATATATATAAATGAAAATTCTCGAATTCTCTTCCAACTATGGGTGGCTAGGATTGCTAAAAACGAAAAATGCTAATTTGATTGAATTTGAACTCTTGAATGCCTTTACCTGTCTTGGTTGACGATGACTTTGATATTGAATTTAAATTTGATAATTACAAAAATGTTTTACACAACTTTGATAAACAATTTGAAAACTACAAAATAAAACATATTAAAATACCCTTGTATTCCCCTTGGGTAGGAAGTACCTGGGAACGCCTTGTAGGAGTTATAAAATCATGTCTATAAAACTATTGGTCGTTCCAAAATAGAATATTTTGAACTACTAACCCTACTCTCTGACATACAAAATGCTATTAATACTAGGCCCCTTACATATAGATATTCATCTGACAGTGACTACACAAGTAATAACCCCTAATTGTTTTTTGCCCTAATGTTAACAGCGAACTCATTCTAAAACCTAAGGTTCAAAACATTTGGGAGACCGGTCCGCCTTCAAGAGATTTATTGTTAAAAAGCATTGAAATTCGTGACGAGATGTTGGTTAAATTTCGAGAAATGTGGTACGAACAATATTTTCTCAGTTTAAGAGAAAATTGCTAGGACTTGCACGAAACCAATTATTCTGAGAAAATTAAAACTGATGATGTGGTACTGATAAGAAATCCAATCAAGCCAAGACCTTATTGGCAACTTGGGAGAGTGTTGAACTTTTGCGAGGAGAAGACAACAAAATACGTTCAGCTAACGTAAAAAGGGGAGATGGTTTGACACAAAAACATTCACTAAAACATCTCTATCCATTGGAGTTGACTTTAACTCATGACTATCATCCTCTCTCACCTGAAACTGACAACTTAAAATCAACAGATTCTAATGTTCAATCCTCATCACGGCCGAAAAGAAAGGCAAGTACAAGAATGAGGAAAAGACCTGCGAATGATCAGTATTTATATTATTGAAGAAAAAAAAAAATTGCTTTAAATGTGGTCGTTAGATTATTCAAAAAAATATTGAAAGCTTGAATAAAAAAAAAAAGAAGAAAAAAGAAAAAATGAACAGTGAATGTATGTTCCCAATGCAATGAAATTGCATTTTTTCTTGTTGTTGGGAATATATGAAAATTTCCTTTAAAAAATCAAATCAAAAATGACTAAAGTATATGTCAAAAAAAGAAAACGCGAATTTAAATGTATATGAAAATTTCCTTTAAAAATCACAATAAAAACTTGATTAAAGATGACGTGTCTATTAAAGATACGTCCCATTTCTTAAACCCGAACGCCTTGGGACTTTAAGGCGCCAGATTCCAGTGCCCTACTGCTACGTCATCGATCCCCACTGTTAACGAGAAAACAGCAGTGGTCGGTTCGGCTTAAACCTGTAAGGACCTGAATGAGTTAACTCCCTCAGACTGAATTGGTAAATAAGTTGCCACTCGCTTCCAGGAGCAAACCTTGAAATTCGACAAATTCAACTTGAAAGAATTATACTACAGAAATCATCTCAACTCAATTAGGGTTTGCAACTCAAAGACAGCTTCCCTAAAAGCAACCTCTAAAATTCATCACCAACAAAAATACGAAATTTCAACCCGCCTCTGCCGATAGGTTGGCGGGTCATTCTTCACTTCAAAGAACTTTGTTAACCGGACTCTGAGTTAAGTTCTCCGCAAATCACACCAAAATTTGCAAAAACTATCCTTAAATCTATCTTTCCCCTTTTTTTTGTTTATACATATTAAATTTGTTGTTAAATATATTTGTCTTGTCTTGTCTTTTCATTCAGTGTCCGAACTTGAAAGTTGCGGTAATTCCCCCCACAAGTGAGAGTTAATCCTTTTACAGTTTTAATTCCCATAAATTAGCAATGAGTGACGTTGCACATATAAAGAAAAAAGAGACGGATAAAGTAAATAAAATGTGTTCCGAGCCTAACACAACTGAATTACAAAAGAAAGAAAAAAGTTGTCTTGGTTGTGGTGGGAAATGGCATGAGAAAAGATTTTTTTGTCCCGCATGGGGGAAAAGTTGTTTTAAATGTAACAATAAACATCACTTTTCAAAATTTTGTAAAAAGGAACAAAGGAGAAAGGTGTCGAATTACATACAAGAGACAGACGACATACCCTTATTTTTACGAGATCGAATAGCCGTGAACCATATATGTGTAATATTTATTTAAATGGTATTCAATGTCAAATGGAAATTGACACCGGTTGTTCGTCTACTCTGATAAGTAAACAGCAGTTTGACTTACTGCCGAACGCGAGACTTAAAAACGGCAACATTACAGAGGTTGCGGACCTATTCAGGTGAGGTCATTGTACCTAAAGGGGTTGCTAACCTGAGTGTAAAATACCAGGGAAAAACACATTATTTAAGACTGTTAGTTGTACCAGGTTCTGGACCAAATCTTCTTGGAAGAGACTGGCTCAAAAAATTGCCAATTAATATCTATCCTACCTGCAACAAAATGGAATGGACTGATTTTAATCAAGATTTGCAGAACTTTTAAAACCAGGCTTGGGTACATTAAATATTGAAAAAGCTAAATTGTATGTTAAAGAAAATAGCAAACCTCGTTTTATGAAAGCTAGACCCGTACCCTTAACAATTAGAGAAAAAAGTTGAAAACTGAACTTCAACGCAATGGTGCTACCTCTGTTATCAAGGCAGCTTCCGCTTTTGCAGAGATGGCTTCCTATTGTCCCCTCGCTTTTTAACAGAGAAATGTCAAACGTTCGATTGTGGGATTTTAACAGACCGTTAATCCTGTTTTGCAAATCGACAAATATCCCATTCCAATATAGGACGACTGTATTCCAAAGTCTCGGTGTGGACCAGTATTTACAGAGGAATGGATTTGAGTGACGCGGTATTACAGGTCCTTTGGATGAAGGAGTCACAAAAACTAACTACTTAAACACACATAAAGGTCTTTTTATGTATACTCGTTTGTGTTTTGGTATTGCTTCATCACCGGAGTTTCTCCAAAGGATCATAGATCAACTTTATTCAAGGAGTTACCAAAGACAGTTGCTTATCTAGATGACATCTATCTTCGACAACTTTATGGAAGAGCATAATAGAACCTGCGGGCAGTATTAAAGAGATTACGAGATGCCGGTCTCCGACTTAAAGGGATAAATGTGAATTTAAAAAATCGTCAATTTATTACCTGGGCCATAGGTTGATTCTGAAGGATCCCCAACGCGAAGAAAAGTCAGCAATTATAAAGCCCCACCCCAAAGAATGTGTCTGAACTGCGGTAAGTTTTTCTAGCTTTTGTTAATGACTTCGGCGCGGTAACTTAAACAATATCAGCACAGTTTTAGCTCGCTTTGTACAAAGATACTACAAAGAGGAGTTCCTGGAAATGGGGACAGCGAAGCCTTTGCTTTCAAGCCAATCAAAGGATTGCTAATGTCAAACTAGTGTTTTTTCATTACAATGCTGAACTTAAACTTATCATGACGTGGATGCATCTCCAGTGGGTGTGGGGGCGCAGTGTTATCGCATATATGAAAGACGGAGTACAAAACCATTTTTTTGCCTCCAGAACATATCAAGGCAGACGAATTATGCCATGATAGAACGTGAAGGACTGGCAGTTCATTTTGGGATTTCTAAAAATTCCATAAATACTATCTAATGGTCGAGAATTTACCATTCATCACTGATCATAACCACTGCTTGGGCTTTTAAAGAGACCGTGCAATATCACCAACAGGAAGTGGTAGAGTTCAAACGTTGGGCCTATTCTAGCAATTATTCATTAGTTTTTTCAACTAGATACAAGCCAGGTTCAAAATTTTCTAATGCAGATGGACTGAGTCGGCACCTATTAGAGGACCAGTTTTACGCCATTACCTTGTCCGGAGGAAGTAGTACTCTCCATGTTCAGCTTTAGACTTAACCCCAGTCACGTCAAAAACTGTTGCTTTTTACACATCAAGAGACCCCGTGTTATCACAAGTGCGTAGATGGATCTGCATGGATGGCCGGGAAAAGGACTTCTTGACTTTCAACCAATACAACCAGAAGGATGAGTTGTCGCGAACAACTGGGTTGATTTTATGGGATCTACGGGTGATTATCCCAGCAAAGTGTCGAGAGGCGTTACTGAAAGAATTGCATGAGAGCATCCAGGAATTTCACGGATGAAGTCTCTTGCTCGTAGTCACATTTGGTGGCCTAAATGGATGCAGATATTGAATTATGTGTGAGGAGTTGTGCCATGTGCCAAGATAGTGCAATATGCCTCAGGCTAGTGCATTGCATCCCTGGAATGGCCAGGAAGGCCTTGGTTCAGAGTGCACATGGATTATGCGGGCCCTATCCAGGTAAGTGGATTCTAGTGATTGTCGACGCCCACAGTAATATATAGATGACATGTTTGTTCATCACCATCTTTCTTCAGAAACAGAAAGATGTGAGACGCACGTTTGCCACACATGGGAGTCCACATTGATTGTATCTGACAAACGCTAGCAGTTTTACTAGTAAGGAATTTTCCAGTTCTGTACCCTAAATGGCATTAAGCATGTTAGATGTGCGCCATACCACCCATCCTCAAATTGACGGCTGAGCGTGCAGTTCAAACCATAAGAGTGGTCTTAAAAAAGTTACTGGAATTTGAAACACGATTGTGCGTGGTAATTAGCCGATACCGGTTATTCCCGACATCAACAACAGGTCAATCACAGCAATGCTACTAATGGGCCGTCAGCCCGATCGCGTCTGACCTTGTGTATCCAGATTTATCTACCCAAGTCCACACGAAAATAGACGATACTAAAAGAACAACGGACTAGATATCGTGTAAAGGATGTTCCATATATGGAGATAGTGTTAGTGTGGTGAATTTTCAAGGGAGCCAAAATGGCTGTTCGGAGTTTTAGAGGAGCAGCTTGGTCCCACTGACTTTAGAGTGCGATTGGAGTAGGATCGATTATGGAAAAGGCAGTGGATCATATTCGCGCGAATATTCCAACAGAACCGTTGTGAGAGGTCCCGAAGAATCAAGGCAGCCTCAGGGGAGTCAGAACAAACAGTTACAGGGCACTCAACAGCTTGTCACAGCTTCCTGCACCCTAGAATAGCAGTTTTTTCAACAACCGGTGACAGCTTGGAGGATGAAACACACCAGAACTCGCATGAGAACACGGTTCAGTAACGCAAAAGAAGGAAAGAAGGAACAATGCTGAGAATAAACCCGAAAGACAGCCACCAACATTAAACCAGATACAAAAGGAAACGACCCAGTACAGCCCCTTAACTGGGGAAATTGCTGTTCAGGAGTCTTCCAGAGGCTACAGATGATGATGATGTGACTATGTCTGAGAGTCGGACAATGCCTCCTATAAGTAATGGGAGTTCCGGGGAGGACCTATGGATGTTTTCAAGCTAAGTGGGGAGGGATGTGGTATACTAAGACCCGAAGCACCGGTATTAACATTGTTGTATGAAACGGAAGTACTGTTCAGCCATCTTGTATTATTTAAATAAAAGGCGGAAGGGGTTCTTCCGCAGTTAACGTCAACTGGGCTACACGTCTTTATTATTCGCTAAGCGCGTATAACAACAACACATGGTAACTGTTAGAAAATTTGATAACACTTCCCTATGAGCTTTTTACAATAAGCTGCAGAATCAGTTACAAATGCAACAATTATCGTCAAATTCAAAATCCACGTGAGTTATAGCTCGGATGCATGCCTGACTTAAGGTTTGATAATTTGCATTCTCCCAAGGTACAACATCAATGAGAAAATGACTCCCCACGAATGCTTGCAATCACATTCAAAATGCTGTGGTCATGACAGTCAGTTATTTCATCTGTTATGATGCTAACAGATGATTAGCAAGTTTGGTTTTCAGAGCAAACAATTTTGGCAGATGAAGTTGCCTAACACAATTGACACTTGGAATTGCACCACCTTCCTTACAGTGTTTTAATAGAAATGGCCTCATTTTGTCAATTTTGTGTAGGGAATGTCAGACAAAAGTACACTTTTTTAAAAATCAAGAACAAAATCACCCATACTTCTTTACATTTAAACAAAGTTGTAATTGCTTCTGTTTCAGTTGAGAAGATTTTGACAAATGATTTTTGATTTTTATGATCTTTGTTGTCAACCATAAAAATGTCAAACACTATGAAGATATAATTTGCAAAATAACATATTTTCTTCTGCATAAAAAGTATCAGGAAATGCTCTACTTTAGCTTAGCACAAATTTACATACTGGGTCATTTTTTTTTGTTTTTAGAGGAGCGATGTCCAACTTTTGAGGTTGAAGGTGATTCACTATATTGATTTGATTCAGCCATCTTGCAATCCGTTGCTTATTCATACAACTAGTTTTTGAAAAATAGATAATATATGAAAAAATAATCATTGATAGTTAATGATATTAGAGGATTTTTATTCAATTAAATTGTTTTACAAATGGTGAAGTGATGCAATTATGAAACGGGAGAATCCTGTGTAACGGAGTAGACAAGCCAGTCGTTTCATAAAATGGTGTTTGAGAAGTTTTTCTTTATTTCTAAATTGTAGGTCAAGTGATAGTAGCATTTACTTTTCTTTTGTCATATTCATAAACAAGTTTACAAGTTGTTTAGAATCTTTTACTTGGAAATTTTGTGTAAAAAATCAAACAGGTCTCGAGGGGGCTTCGGCCAGGTCCAGTGAGTTTCGGCCACTGGACCTGTCAGAGGTTAAATAGAGTCAATCCCAGTGGGCTATCACCCCAGGCAATACCTGCCCCCTTGACTAAAGGGGCAGGGCTGGTTTATTGCCCAGCGCCTGAGGCACCCCCTGAGTGGGAATGCGACGGGATCAACGCAATTTTTCCACCTGCCACTAATGAGTCTCAGCTTGTGGTGGTCCCACGTTATAAGGCCTTGTGCCTAACCATAGAAGTGGGGTGTGGATATGGGTAATATACTTGAGGAAATGAATTTGTTAAAACTTCTTTGATCTTCGTATGCTCCCCCTTCCAATTTCACATGTCTACCTTCCCGTTCCCACTTAGAGGACTGACTGACTTTCATCTCTTACATTAGTTCTTAGAAAATATAAGACTAATCAATTTCATCAGAAAATATACGATCCACTTTTCTTTTTTAGGTAAAAACTTTTGCCGTAATTCTTTTTCAGATCTTAAAGAAAAATAATCATTTGTAAAATCAATTTTAATGGAAATAACTAGGTTATGTTATGTTCTATTTATTAAAACGTTTAACAAAAAAAATCAGAGAGACAGTCAAGTTTTGAAAGAATTAAAACAAAAATTTGAAAACCCAAAAATTTATTTATTATTGAAAATTTCATTAAAAATCTCAGATTCCGTTTCAGATTAATGATTCCGTCCGTGATTCCATGATCGCGGAAAATTGGTCTCCCTATACAGTTTCCATAGATTCATTGATCAGAAAAGAAATTTTCCGGTACATTTGCTGAAACTTCCATCTCAGGTCTTGAAAATCTGAAAAAGAAAATATTATAATTGTGATTGTTTGTTAAAGGCTTTTGTCCTATTTAGTTTAATGACAAAAAATTCATATCAAAATATTTCTTAGTTCTAGGATTGAGTTGTGTTTGAAAAAATCCATTTTAATGGTTTCTATTTAGTCGTAATTTGCAATTAAGTCAAAAACTGACCCGTCTCTCAACTCACATTCTGCCTGTCACTTTCCCCCACTCTATGTATATATTGATTACCTCCTCATTATATTTGTTAGTTTCTCTGTGTGTATAAAGAGAGAGATTGGAGAGTGAGTATGTATTTGTATGTTAAGTTTCAGTCCAAGAATCCTTTTCAATTTAAATTAGGTCAACCATTCCCTTTCTTAAAAATCTTACAAAATGATTTTAATGTTTTTTTAATTCTCAGGCCATATTTATTCTTGTATTCTTAATTGTGCTTGCACATTATTTGAAATGGACATAATTGTTATTACAAACACATTTTATGATGTTTTCATGTTAAAACATGCAGTTGTATTGATTCCAAATATGAAATTATTCTCCTGAGGATAACCTAAGCTAGGAAACTAGTTGAGAAAAATTCAAAAATAAATAACATAAAAGAAATATTGCTGTTTGTCATATCACTTTTTGTTAATATTGTATTATATATATATATATATATATATATATATAAAAAATCATAAATAAAAATATTACGGTATAATTTTTTGCAACTATAGTTTCATGCATATTGTGCAATCTTCAGACGGTTAAAATTTTGAATTTAGGGTTCATGAGAGAAAGGGTCTGATGGTGGGGTTATAGGATTGTGAGGGATGGCAGTGATCTGTAAAGATTATGCTATTGCTATGTATGTATGTATACTAAGGGCTCATGAGAGGAAAGGTCCTGGTGGTGGGGTTATAGGATTGTGAGGGATGGCAGTGATCTGTAAAGATATTGCTATTGGTATATCCTCATACATAAGTAATACTATTACTTACTTATATTTATCTCCATTATCATCAACTTGGACTTCGTCAGAATCACTGAAAATAAAAGTAAGAAAAAATTTGTTATTGAAACTAACCAAAAAAAAAATATTATGTAAAAATTAATTTTTGCCATGCTCTTTCATAAAAAAAATGTAAACAGATCTTTGAAATTTTTTTTTAAATAATAGGCATAAAAAATAATTTATTTTGTCAAAATTCAAATAAATATGCTTTATCTATACATTTATAAAGGGCAGTTGTGTGTATATGAATGTCTGTAGGAAACTTTGAAAATAAAACAATTAACGACAAAGTAAATATATATACACATTAAATATCATCAGGGCTTGGTTTTTGAGAAAAAATAATGATGATTTGATTTATATTTGTGAAGATAATTAAAAGATAAAATTTAAATGATAACAGCATGGATTTTTTTTTCATTTAATATTTTAGATCGTAGACATTAACATTTCTTTTCAGAGTAGCTGGATCAATGCAAGGTCTATTTTTTTTTACATTTATAGGATAATCAGGGTAAATTTCTTACCTTTCAATATCTACAGTTTTTTTCATTTTTTCATAACCCTTTAATTTCATGTCATTGTCGCTATCTGAAATTAATTTAAAATAAAAAGATATTTTCATCTGAATCTCTGAAAAGAGGTATTATCATTATTACACATTGATCTGTTCAGACTAGTATCCTTATCTTGGTTGTTATAGTCACAATATTTCAGTTATTTCTTACTGATAGGGCTTAAAATACACTGACTTTATCCCCTGCAAAGAGGTGAGAACTCCACAAAAAGAGATGTCCATGGTATGATACTAAACTGCATCTGGTGGTGAGGCTACAGTTCTGGGCATTATTTTCAGGTCCACTCTTTTTTTAGGCGGGGGAGAGGGGAGTCTTACCCCAGTGCAGGAGATAACATCACTGTATTTTAAGCTCTGCCTACAGGACTGGAGAATGAAAGTGTTGTATACCCAACATCGGGTATATAATCGAGAGAAGAAACTCGGGTGATATATATATATATATATAGAGAGAGAGAGAGACAGACAGACAGAAACTCGAGATTTACTTGTTGCTTCATTTCTGCTTTTTTGCTTCTGCTAACTTCTTGTCTGGCTGCCATCTTGTCGTCTTCTAGTTGCTGTCTTCTAACTAAGAGCATCTTCTGGGCTAACTCTAGTCATTGTAATTAATTAAATGAACTACAAGACTTTTATTTTCTTGATCAAGATTTTATTTAGTATAGCCCATATCTTATTCGCAGCGCAGATGAGATTCAACCTCAGCAGAGAGAAGCACGTTCTCTCTGCTTAAAAGTCCGGTTGAAACTAAAATCTAAACTAACTAATCATGTGATGCGCGAGATTCCCGCCTCTGGGGTCAGGGTTACCTACAGTCCTGTTATTTTTCCACTGGCTGATCTGAAAGCCTACGGCCCCTTATTCAGCTACAGGGTTTGTCAACAATTCAGGATACCATGAATTGTAACAAAAGAAAGGGAAAACAAAAAAGATTAAAAAAAAAAAAATAAATAAATAAAAAAGAGGAGGAGAGGGAGATAGAGGAAGTGGCGAAAGAGTAAAAAAAAGGGACTGAAAAAAAAAATGAACTTACCTTGTTTTTTCACATATTGTTTAAATATCTCAATTTTATTCTGATAAGGATAGAGGAAAGATAATTTTTTCATATCATATATGATTTGGGCAAGTGGGAGATTCTTCGGTTTTTCACCAGTTAAAGGATAATAGTGTTTAACACCTGCTGAACCTGAAAGAAGATCAGATTTGAAAATCTATCATATTGCCAAATCGATACAAAAAATTTTTTAAAAATGCACTACATATTTTTGATTGGTTGGTTGGTTGGATTTTATGACATGTGAACAAAGCAAGTAGAATTAGGAAGATGAAGGATAATACAAGTGAAAATTATTAATAATGATTGACATAGCTTAATCTAAAAAGTGTTATAAAAAGCATCTAGAATTAGGAAGATAAAGTATAATATAGGTGCTGGCAATAAAATCGTCTGCTATGAATTTTAAAAGTGATTTAAAAATTAAATCTATTATTTCAGGTCAAACTTTGTCTAAATTGATAAGTAGTAACATAATGATCATCATTAAAAAAAGAAAAATATCATTACATATGCAGTTTATTTTTAATAGATTTAAAACGATTTGTTTTGGTCAATTTTGACACGATCCGCCATTCTGTATATTTTTCAATGGTTTTACATGCTTGTTTAAAATTTTAATGTAACATTCACGATTGCAAAAAATTTACCAAAAATGCATCAGTTATTTTATTTAAAAACTTTAATTTAGTATTTTTGCTATGAAAAATTAATATATAAAATTCATTTAAAATGTGAAAAGCATGATGTTAAGTTTAAAATGTTATATTTTTAGATTCTAGAAATAAATATCTACTTAATGCAAACCTTATTTTTTTAGACAAAAGTAATAAGTTTTGAAGAAAAACTCGATTGAAAATGTCCCCACCCCCCTTTTAAGCAGAAAAAATATCGATTTATTATTTTTTTCTTTTATAAGATAATAGCCAATTAAATAATTTTTGAAATGAGTAAAAAAGAAATCTCCAAAAAATTAATTATTTATTATTTTTTTACATTTTATTTTTCGATTTTCGGTACTTATTTTCTCATAGAAAAACCACTGTAAAAACTTTTTTTTTTGTTTCTATTCATGTTCGGTCTTTTATCTCATTATCTATACTGTAATTAGTACAGTATAAGACCAACTCGAAAAAATGTTACGCCCCCAACATAAGGGGGAGGGGGTGCCAAAATTAAGTGACCTGAAAAAAATTAGAAAGTTTTTAAATAAAATAAATATTGCATTATAAAGATCATTCATTGATAAATAAACACTGAAAATTTCATTGAAATCCGATAATTCCCTGATTTTTGGTAAATTATTTTCTGTAGTGGGGGGGGGGGCTAAAGTCATTTTGTCAAAAACGCATTTTAGGCTCATTTTGCCAGTACCTAGTATAGTGAAAACTATTAGTAATAATGATTGACAAAGCTTGATGTCAAAAGAATAAAAAAAAGGTGTAATATGAATGTTCTCTGGGGGGCACAGTTAGGTCCGACGATTTTACTCTCTGAGCAATGCTGCACTCTTCTCACCAATACTATCACAAGGTCTTGTCTCTCGTCCACTCGTCACCACAGCCAAAATGCTACTGCAAGCTTTCTCCCGGTTTCTCAGAGCTGGTCAAATATATACACGATTACAGTGTTCATCCGGGCTCCTTCCTCTGACCAGCACGTGCGACACTAATCAGCACGCGTCAATCCTTCACATCCTGGCCACTCTGGATAGTTTTAGTCATTCCCATGCGTCGGGCTACGACTCACGATCAGGAGAATGCGAGTTCAATCTCCCCACTCGCCCCTGATCTTCGTTCTGCATGCCAAACACAGTCGTGCACGCTTCGAACTCCTACGTTCGTGGTTTCTCTCGCCACAAAAGAATAAAAAAAGGTATATTTAATGTCCTACCTTTCCTGGAGATTGAGATGGCACCAAGTTTATTATCACTAAATCTTAGAAGGAATGTGCCCACGCATTTGTCCTGAAGAATATCATCAGCTTGTGGCCGACTAATATAACCCATGATCAAACTGAAACAAAAAATAACATAAGCTTATAAACAATCATCTAATTCAATGTTATATTCCCTACAGTGAATATCTACGCTATTCACACACACACACACACACACACACACATATATATATATTTTATAAAAAAGAAGGTCTGCAAAATGTATTATGTTTTCAGAAAAAAATTTATTCTTTTTATCTTACATATGCAACACGTGTTTCAGATTTTCTGGTATTTTCTTCAGGCTTTGATTGATAATATGAAAATGAATTCTTACATGCGTGTATATATATATACATGAGTATTTAGCTTCCCTATATATATATATATATATCTATATATATATATATATATATATATATTTTTTTTTTTTTGAGAATATGTGCTTAATTGAAGTCATACCTAATTTGAAAATTAATTAGTTGATAATTAATGAATTAGGCGAAAATTTAGGCAGTTAGGGTTCGAAATCACACCCAAAGCGGCTTCCTGTCTATAACTCTGCTGATGAGGCATAATAGGCCGAAATGTACATACAGAGAATGACTTTTTCTCGATTTGTTTATGCTTTACATTTGAACAGATATTTTTGCCTAATTCATTAATTATCAACTAATTAATTTTCAAATTAGGTATGACTTCAATTAAGCACATATTCTCCCAAAATTTGTCGACATAACCATATCAAACACACTGTTTGCATACTTTCATATATATATATATATATATATATATATATATATATATATATATATATAGAGAGAGAGAGAGAGACATCAATTTTTTTCTCACATTTGTTTGATTTCACTGTTCCACACACAGTTATCATACCTTGATAAAGGGTGAAAATCACTCGAAATATCGGAATAAATCGAACCAGGGACAGAACAACAGCTGGATATTGAAACTGTTTTTTGTTCTCTCGTTCATTTTCCATGCTTCATAATATCAACAACAATGCAATCAACTTATTTGTAGGCAACCAGTCTAGGAGAAGGAAAACTCTGAATTCAAACCTGTTAGATACCGCTTGGGGGTTGTCACTACTAGAATAGGCTCAGTTCTAATTAGTGATCTATTCAAAAAAACAAGAACTTACTTGTTCTGATACAGTTCAAGAGCACAAGTTTGGATAAATCTTATGTTGGCGGAAAACCATTCCCAGAATGTAAACTTTTTGTCATCCATATTTATCTGAAATACAAAAAAGAAATATATATATATATCTATATATATGTGTATTTGGGCAGCATTCTTTCATTTATACATGTAGAATTAAACAAAAGACACATTTCCTGTTTAACAATTTTATTTTTGATCTTTTCGAGTTTTCTAGCCAACTTTTTAATGTTTGGGTGGAATTCGTGGATAAGTCCACCAAAGTTCAGGTCCCCAGTACTTTCGGCACTTCGAAGTGCCATCATCAGGGGTGATGTGTTCCAGTTTTTAAAAAATTAAATTAATGTGGAGGCTGGAAGGAGAAAAATTGATGAGAAAGGTGTAGGCATTTTAAAATGTGTGTACTGCATTGGAAATTAATTTTGTTTAAGGATGGTTTGTATTGTTTTATGTATAAAGCTTCTAGTATTTGGAGTTTTTGTTTATTTTTTTCTTTGTGCAGAATGTGTGTATTTTCCTTTAGAATATTTTGGTAATTAGAGTGGGGGCATGAATGTAATTTTAGGTGTTGTGAAATAGAGCTATTATCTGTTAAATGGAGGGTTAGACGACGTGACAATGTGGTCGAGGTGAATCCAATGTATGTATTTTCATTTTCTGGGAGACTGCAATCTCCTAGGGGACATTTAAATCTGTATACTACATTGGTCTCATTAAGCCGACATCTATATATATATATAGTATTATAGTGTGTACAGAAATAACCTACTTGAGTTCACTATAAGGATCTTCAGGGTTAAATCTACTGAAGGTATTGATTAATTACAGTTAACTGCGGAAGTTCATATTGTAATTATTACCATTGAAAACAGTTTCACAGTTAATGAACACTGTTGCGTCATTTTGAAAAATGTAACTGTAATTAATCAATATCTTGATTAATTCAGTGGATTTAACCCTGAAGATCCTTATGGTGAAACTCAAGTAGGTTATTTCTGTACACACTATAATAATACTAAATCCGCTCTAATGTATTGAGCACTTTATATTTGTTATAATGCTGACTTATACAAGTAATACTTATACCAACCACATATTTAAACTAACCCAATATTTTTTCCCTTTATATATATATATATATATATATATATTAAGCGATAGATGAGTTTGAAAAATGCTTTATTGTGAGTGAACTATATCATAAGAATTTGATAGATAGAGACATTTAAACAAATTTCTCTTATGTCATTTACCACCTGACTCTAATTGATCCCATATTTTTACCCCTCAATTAATTTAATTCTTTTATTTCTTTGTTTTATTACATTTGGATGCATTAAGACCAAAGCATGTTTATGTTTTTAAATATAAGTCTTGCATAATAACATTCTATTGCATAAGCCTTCTTCATGTTATCATAAATACTGAATAAGCTACTTTTTCAATATTTATCGTCTGAAGATTGCATAATACGCATGAAACTATAGTAACAGAAAATTAATACCATAATATCTTTTTTATGATTTTAAAACTGCTCTGCTATTTCAGCATTAAGTGCTTTATATGCTACTATACACTTCCATATTTTCTATTACAAACACCACCCCATCCACACCTACATAAACACATGTTCATATCGCATACATATTCACATATACACTTTAACCCATTTCTCTTACTGACTTATTTCTGTGACTGAATTATTTCTTCTTTTATTAACTGCAACCCCGTGTAATTGGGTCAGGCATGTGATTATAGACACGCTCATCTCACCTTTTCTACATGACTAGATCATGTGAACACTTGGACCCTTTCCCACACTTTTGGAACAATTGGCAGTTCCTTCAACAATCGCCAAACCAAAAGGACGCATTCCCGATTTCTGCAGAACACAAAACTTTTTTTACCCACCCCTCTTCATACGGTCTGTTGAGAACTTTGAGCTTTTTCCCTTTTTATCTCTTTGTAAACTTGTTCGTTTGTGTTCATCAATATATATCGTTCTTGTTCATTCCATCATCTTCAGTTTTTCCTTTTTATGTTGCTTCATTTAATCGTTTATTGTTTTCTTAGACTGTCTTGCTTAAAGTTATCTGTAAAGCCTAGTAAGGTAGAATACGGAGTGTCAATAAATCCATTCCCAGGGCAGCAAGACATTTAGAATATGGCAGATGCCTGATGGAGGGTATTTGTTTGGTTGCATGTCTCTGTACAGTTTTCAGGAGGTTAATGTTCTGAGTGAAGTAGGGAATGAAATTTCAGTATATTTCAATTTGGAAAATTGAGTTACGAGCAGAACAAATTAAACTTATAAATCAAGGTATTACTGTATTTCAAATATTTCAACACCTACCTTACAAAATTCATCCCAAGTAATATTCCTGTCACCTTGATTACCTGTCAATGAATAAAATAGGTTTGATTTTTTTTTTTTTCCTATAACTCCAACATAAACAAAGGGGATAAACTCTTGACTGATAAATTATTTATTTATTTATTGATCTATTAGGAAAAAAGAAGATCGGGTTAGGGTTTAGGTTTAGCTTAATGGGAAAATAAATAAATAATTTATCAGTCAAGAGTGGTTCCCCTTTGTTAATGTTGGAGTTATAGGAAATAATCAAATTTTTTTTCAAATAACAAAATGAAATTTAAAAAAAGTTAAAAACTGATAGTCAAAAGTGCGAGGTTGGCTGGTTGTTTTGTTTCATAGCATGTCAACCCTTTTTCATGTTCAAGTTATTTTTGATTAGCACTCAGGTAGCTTACAGCACCTGCTATTAATTAAATAGTTACCCATCTAAGTATTGAACAGGCTCATGGTTGCTTAACTTTAATGATCTAATGAGAATTGGTGCTTTCAGTGTGACATGACCAAAATCCTAGATAGATAGATAGATAAATCAGGGTTTCTCAAAGTGGTGTACATAACCCCCCTGGGATCTATACAACAATTCAGGGGGTCTGTAAGTATTTGGGGGTCTACAAGGGGGTCTATGGAAACTACAAAGCCTTCTTCGAAATTAGAAGAAATAAATTCCACAAGAATCCTAGAGAACATATTCATGTTTATATTTTCTAAAGTTTAAACCCAATATTCATGAACTTATCAAAAGTCATCAGCTTCACCCATCACATTAGGAAATGTGATTCCTTGGTAAGTTATTAAGTTAGTATTAAATATTTGCAGCTCTTTTTTTACATGTTATGCTTACTTTATTGTTTATTTTATGGTTATTTTATAATTAACAGTTTTACATAAACGTTTATGCAGAATTCCTTAATTACATAATTGGTTGCAACAAAATAATTGCAAGGTGGACTGGGGTATATAAGGAGGGGGTCCATGAGGGATCAATCAAATTTTTGTAGGGGTCTACGGACTTAAAAGTTTGAGAACCCCTGAGATAGATAGATAGATAGATAGGAAGAGGACAGATATAAACAGGAAAAGATAGATAGATAGATAGATAGGAACAGGACATATATATAAACAGGGAAAGATAGATAGATAGATAGATAGGAACAGGACATGTATAAACAGGAAAGATAGATAGATAGATAGGAACAGGACATATATAAACAGGGAAAAATAGATAGATAGATAGATAGATAGGAACAGGACATATATCATCATCATCATGTCGCGCAGGCAGCACGGATATCCAAGACGATCTCTCGCCAACCTTCCCTATCATTCATCGCCACAGGGAGCTCCTCTTCGCTGCAGCCAGCATCTTTACATAGCTGGTCGATATAAGTCCTTGCTGGGCGGCCCACACTGGCATGTCCATGTGTTGGCTTCCACAGGAGAACATCACTTATGAGTTCATCCTTGCTTCTCCAGCAGTGCCCTGCATGCCTAGTCCGTCTCACTCGGATAGTCTGTGAGATAGGGGGCAGGTGACCATACAGCTGCTCCCTTGTGGGATGCTGTTTCCACGACTTGTTCAGAACTGCTCGCAGCATTCTTGTGCAGCTCCCATCTAGCTTATTTTTGAGGCGCCTCGTTAGGGTCCAGGTAGTGCAGCCATACAGCAGTACTGATATGACTACAGCCTGGAAGAGATGTCGCTTTAGCTTGTCAGTGAGATAACCGCACTATCTAATAAGAAAGACACAGAACCCAAATCCAATACAAACCTACTTAGATGTAAAAAATCTCTCAAGCTAGCAACATTTAACGTTAGAACACTAAAAACGATAGGTCAACTCCCTGAACTCACGGCGTCCGCAGCCGAAAAGAATATAGACATCATATGTGTACAAGAACACAGACTTGACCATGGTGATATAGAAATAAAATACCATGAATCTGGAAATGGCTGGACGTTTGTGTCAGCATCTGCATGGAAAAACTCTGTCAATGCCACTATAGGATGTGTAGGAATGCTTCTTAGCCCTCGAGCACTAAAATCACTTAACAGCATAGAAAAAATTCAACCTAGAATCATGAGCGCCACGTTTAATGGCAATCCCTGCCTGACTATAGTCTCATGTTACAGCCCCACAAATGTTAGCGATGAAACAAACATCGAAACATTTTACAATGGGCTATCCTCTCTATGTCGGCACACCCCCAAACATAATGTATTGATCATTGGGGAGACATGAATGCACAGGTAGGAAGAAACAAAAACAATAGATTCAGCTTACATAACACCCCAAACAGGAACGGTGATCTCTTAGCGGAGTTCCCTTGAGAACAGGCTTGTTTGTCTAAACACCAAATTCCAAAAACGGAAGGGAAACTATGGACATACACGTACCCAAATAGCACAAAAGCGCAACTAGACTACATCCTAATAAACAAAAAATGGATAAATAGCACAATGAACTGCGAAGCGTATTCCTCCTTTGAAGGAGTATCCTCCGATCACAGAATAGTCACAGCAAAATTACGATTAAGCCTAAGGACATATATAAACAGGAAAAGATAGATAGATAGATAGATAGATAGATAGGAACAGGACATATATAAACAGGGAAAGATAGATAGATAGATAGATAGATAGATAGATAGGAACAGGACATATATAAACAGGGAAAAATAGATAGATAGATAGATAGGAACAGGACATATATAAACAGGGAAAGATAGATAGATAGATAGACAGATAGATAGGAACAGGACAAATATAAACAGGGAAAGATAGATAGGGACAGAGATAGATTTTTTGAATAAGAATGAAATGTGAAACTAACCAAATATTTTAGATTTAAAATTTTCCAGATGTTCTGGTTTCAAATCAACACCAATATCTTTTCTGAATTTGGATTTTAGCATATTGGCAAAGTCCGTCCAAGAAACTGTTTCAGGAAATTCGTTTGGAATTGTCTGAGGAAAGCTCTATAAAAGAAAAAGAAAGAAATTATTGCCATTCAAAGGTTATACAGAGCCCAGTCTGCCCTACTATTTACCCATAGCTGGAGGGAGAACCATTGGATCCATACCATTTCCAATTGTATCAGTGCCATGCAAAATGCAAACAGCCTCATCCAGGTTTTGAACTTGTCTCACTGTACTCATTTCTTATATTACACCATGCACCTCCATAGATATAGATATAAATGGAAGCAATAAATAATATATTTATTTCTTAACTTGTGTCTTGACATGGAAAGTTCAACTTCTATTGTCATACCACCAACATAGACCTGGAACATTACTCCTTAATGAGCCCTTTGCTTGTTGTCCCGGGGTGGGGGAAGAGACGTATGCATTTCCGCTCTTCTGCAGAAAATTTGGGACTTCCGTTTTTTTTTATCTAGTTCAGGGATCATTTACTGGTCACTGGCTGACATACATTAAATGCTTAGAATCTAACTAAAAACTTTCTTTGCTTTTTTCTTATATTTTTTTTCTCTTTCTCTTTACCCAGAAATATGATTATGGTTTCCTTTCCAATTTGAATTTTCTAAAAGCGGTTTGATTATGTTACAATAATTCTTATAAAACTAAATGGTTTAAAGATATAGCCATATCATTCAAAATATAAAAGACATACTTACAAGATCACGGAAATGATTACTCCATAAAATTGAGGCAGTTGCTTTGCACTCTTGGCTCACATTTGAAATCACCACAACTGGAAGGGAGCGAGTCTGTTTAAAGAAAGTAATTGGACTTCTATTAGGACTCAAATACAAGACCCCCTCCCAAAAAAAAAAAACAAAAAAAAAAAAAAACAATACGCTCTGTGGTCTGGGACTTTAGAATACACCTGTTGGTCATGAGTGACAACCCTTGAGGCTTAACTCTTTGCCTACTTCAAGCCACTCACAGCAGCTGTCCCACCAAAGTACAAAAACTGATTTTTAGTTCATTATAGTTGAGCAGAAGGACTCAGACTACAATAATAATAAGGACTTTATTTGGAAATTAGATTATATATATATATATATATATATATTTGGGAATAAAAAGGCCTTAAATACCATGGGTATCGTGATTATGGACCATTTCCACTCGAGAGCATGCTCAAGAGCTTCTTCAGATCACTGATATATTTTATAAAATATATCAGTGATCTGAAGAAGCTCTTGAGCATGCTCTCGAGTGGAAATGGTCCATAATCACGATACCCATGGTATTTAAGGCCTTTTTATTCCCAAATAACTTTGCTCTGTTTACAATAATTAAACATTGAGCTCTCATACGGAACCTGAACTCTACAACAAACTATGGGTAGAGAATTAGGACCCACCTAGAATCACCTTGTACCAAGAAACTTGGTACCACACCAAAGGTATATATATATATATATATATATATATATATAGACAAATGCTGTGACGTAATATTATTTATTTATTATTTTTTTATTCTTTAATTTTCTTTAAGTTGCACATGACATTCACGATCAAAGTCATGCAACATTTCGAACGATTACCATGATCGTATTTCGGATGAATTACGTCACACAATTTTGAAAGAAAATTAACGGCTAAAAAAACGCCAAATCCGTTCACTTTATTTAATTATTTTTTTTGCCCTCATATACAACATTGCATTTTTTTCTCTCCAGACCGTCTGACATACCATGTGAAAGGGTGAAGGTTCATCCGAAATATTGGAATAGATTAAACCAGAAACAGAGCAACGGTTGAATATATAAAAATTCTGTTTTTTGTTCTGTTTTTCTTGTTTTTGTTCTTATTTCCAATGCTTTAAAAAGACCAAACAAACAACGTTCACAAGAACATAACACATAATTATATATATATATATATATATATATATATATATATATATATATATATAGTTGTAGAAAAGTTATTTCCCTACCAGTTAGAGATAATTAGATTCCCAAATAAGAGAGAATAGTGAATAAAAAGGATGAATTCCTAGGGAAATGCATGCACAGGTTACATGATGCATTAATGTATCACTAAAATTAATTTCGATATAATAAATGTACTAAGTATATATAAACAAACAACAACAAAACTAGCTCAATAGACTCACCAGAGTACTAGAATTCCAAAAGTTTAAATATGTAAGAAGTAAGGAAGAAGGCGGCAATAAAAATATAGGATAGGGGGAGGGCATAGCTAGATAGAATCATTAATCACCTCTTCTTGTCAACATAGGTTTGACTTAACACTAACTTCAAAGGAACAAGCTTTGGAGACTAAGGTTAATTGACTTTTAGGAGATATAGAATAAAAATAAACTTAAATCAGGCAAATATATATCTTATTAGCCACATAGATTTACTTAGTTCCCCTCAAGATGGTGTACTAAGAACATAGAAACCGTGGTAGGGAAATGACTTTTCTACAACAATTAATGCTCTATATTTTACAAGATATATTGAGCCCTTTTGGATTAACTACTTATGCTACTACAATGTTTACATGCTAGTAACCCTTTGATTTATATATATATATATATAAGTGTTTTATAATTTGCTTGAAGCATTGTGTTTATATTGGCTTGGTGTTTGGTTTTGGAGGCAATCACAATGCAAGTGAAAAGAAAAATAAGGCAACTATGGTGTTGTTTGATAACCTTTAATTAAAATTAAAGAATAAATCACAGGTTAACAAACAACACCATAGTTACCTTATTTTTCTTTACACTTGCATTGTGATAGCTTTCAAAACCAACCACCAAACCCATATATATATATATATATATATATATATTATCATACTAAAGCTGAGCTAATCAACTTTTATCTCCTAAAGCCTTTTTTACTGTTTAGTTTAATTACACAAAAGTTATACTAAATTATTCCTTAACTTTAAGATTAAATTATGTTTTTAAAAAAATCCATTTTAATTGGCTCTAATTAGTCATAATTTGCAATAAAGTCAAAAACTGACCTTTCCCTGTCTTAACATTCTGCATATCACTCTTTTCCTCTCTATTTATCTCTTGATTACCTCCACGTTAAATGTGTTAGTTTATCTATGTGAGTAAAAGGGAGATGGGAGAGTGATTAAGAGAGACGCTTTTAACAACTCACCAGCACCCAAGAGCCTGCACGTAATAAAAGTGTTTTTTTAATACAATTTGAAAAAAAATTACCAAAAATCAGGGAATTATCCAATTTTAATGAAATTTTCAGTGTTGATTTAGCAATGAATGAATTTTATAATGCATCAGATTTTTTTCAGGTCACTTAACTTTGAACCCCCCACCCCCCGTTTTTGGGGTTCAAAATATCGGTGTGGTATATATGTGATTGATACTATTTTCTGCATAAATAAAAAGACAAAAGACTGAAGGTATGAATAGAAGGAAAACATTTTTTTAAGAATCTGCTCGGGTAGTAAATAAGTACCAAAAATCAGAAAATAAAATGAAAATAAAAACTAAGAAAGTAATTTTTGGAGTATTATCTGCGTTATTCGGACTATTTTCCTCATCTTCATTGTTATCTGTACAACGTTTTGGTCGATATGCCCTCCGGCCTTCTTCAGGTATTTCTTCTCGGACTCGGGAACCTTCTTGTTGTAATTGGGAGCCATCATGGAATGTTGAACCTAAACCTTTATTCAGTTCACGAGGGTATCCTGTTCTCATTCCGCTAACCATAGCTGGGGTAAAGGTGTTAAGCTGTGTTATTATTCTATGTCCTGACTAGGAGTGAACCTGCAGTCTAGCGATAACTGTCACCTTGAATTTCTTTTCAGTGCGACTACCGAATAAAAGCAAACCCTAGGAATACACACCAAAAATAACCAGCTACTCTTTAACTTAAAACATTAACCCTCTTGCCACCCACACACAATTGATCTTACCTGCAAACAAAGTGTTTCTTTTCCGATTTTGATATCCATGGAAAATTTCAGTTGATACATTTCGTCTGTAACGCACTAAAATGATAAATGTTCAACGATTAAACAAAATTGGAGGTAATTATTGAAATAAAATCATTAAAAATTGTAATGTCTCATTCAAAGTTGTATGTAAAGTCAGTGAAATAGCCTATTGTTGGTGGAGAGCCACATCTACCATCAACTACCCACTTTACCAAACAAATCCATGCTGCGTTTCACTTGTGCTGCGTTAGTAACAAACTGGGTAAAGTCAGTGAAATGGTCTATTGTCGGTTGGTCTGGTCACCTGCAGCAATAGAATACAGTTGCATCTGAGGTGGAGAGCCACATCTACCATCAACTACTCACTTTACCAAACAGATCCAAGCTGCTAATACTGCTAAATAAAAAAAAACAAGGAGAACATTTTCTAAGTGTTAATTCCATGGATCTTGCCAGAGAGTAGTATTTATTCCTTTTTTTTTTTAACATATCTATGATTTATCTGGACTTTTTTCTTATGTGTTTTGCCATCTTGTAGGCCTTAAGCCAGAGCACCTGTCCAGTGGAATTGGATCCTTGGTAAAGAGTCCTGAGTATTGGTAATCATCTGGTATTGTAAGTCTCTCTTCAATGAGTGCAATTAGAATTATGGCCAGTGTGGGGTTTAAGTAGTGTATCAGCCATGTAGTATGGTTGGTGATTGGCAAAGTAATAAACCACGTGACTTTGGCTAGTTATAATCCAGGTGGGAAATTGTAGCACACCTTATATGTAGAAATATTCCAACACACCCCCTATTTTGATATAAGATGGGCTTTTCTGTTAAGGAATATTAAATCATATTAGTTTCTTTAAAAATTTTTTATATTTTTTAATATTTTTTATTTTTCAATATCTTTTTTTATATTTTTTATTTTTCAATATCTTTTTGTTACTACTAGAAAAATGAGAAAAATACAATACAAGTTAGTGATTTAGTAATTCTAATTGAGTTAGTTTAATGTCTTGCCATAGACACCCGGTTTTTTTTTTGCCCCCCCCCCTCTGCAGTGATAAGAGTTGGCTTATTCTCCAGCTCACACCGACAGGGTGAAATTAGTAGGTTGTTTTAGATTGTGTCCCCTATTGTCCTTATATGTACGAATATTCCAACAATTTTAAATACACTTCAATCAGAATGACAAAAAAAAACAAAAAAAAAAAACAAACTTACTTTTCCCTTTTTTCCAGTTTCTCTTTGTACATTAGTTAATTTCTGAAATTGAAAAAAAAAATTTTTTTTTTTAAATCAAATATTGACAAAAAATGTGAACTAATTTCAAAATTTGACAAAAAAATTGTCAAAAAATATATATATACATATATACATATACATAAAAATTGTCGGCCTTCGTCATTTCAAACACATCATTTGAACACTTCATACTGTCGTGCCATAAATCACCCAAAAAGTGCGATATACATATGGGTTTAAAATAACGAGAGATTCTGGGGAAGCCAGCTAGTGTAGTGGTTAGAATGTCCGCCTGTCAGCCTGATAGGTAGGGTTCGAATCGCGCACAAAGCACTGCCCTGTCTATAGCTCTGCTGATGAGGCCTAATGGGCTGAAATGTACATACAAAGATTGAGTTTTTTCTCGAGTTGTTTACGCTTTACATTTAAAACCGATATGCACGCCTAATTCATTTAATTATAATTAATTAATAAATTAGGTATGACTTTAATTAAGCACATAATCTCCCTAAAAATTGTCGGCCTTCGCCATTTCAAACACATCGTTTGACCACTTCATATGTATGTGTATACATGTATATATATATATAAATATATATAATTTTTTTGTGTGTAAACAGAATTTTATTAGTGCTTTAAAAAGACCCACTAAAAGATTCATTGTATAAAAAATGTACATATTTTACAATAGAAAGGGGGAGGCACCCCCACCCCCAAAAAAAGAACCCCCCCAAAAAACAAAACAAAAAAAACTTTTTAAAGCACTAATATATATATATATATATATATATATACATACATATATGTATATGCATATATATATATGTATGTGTGTATGTGTGTGTATATATATATATACACCATCATCAAGTCACGCTGTTGGCACGGATATCCGTGACAATCTCTCTCCATCCATCCCTATCGCTCATCATTCTCGGGAGGTCCTCTGTGCAGCATCCTGTATCCGCAGAGCTGATCAATGTACGTTTTTGCTGGTTGGCCCACACTGGCGTGCCCATGTGCTGGCTTCCACAGGAGGACGTCGCTTATGAGTTTGTCATATATATATATATATATATATATATATATATATATATATATATATACATACACACACACACACACATATATACATAGATATAAATTAATATATATATATATATATATATATATATATATATATATATAAAACCAAAAAAAAGAACTCACCATTTTCTTGAATTTTGCTATGAATTGATTCTGATCAAGTTTCATCATACAGTCTTTATTCTGAAATTTTCCTTTTTCTTCATCCTTGAACCTGAAAAAAAAAAAAGAAAGAAAGTCTGTGTCAAAAAGATTATAATGAATAAAAAGAAACATTTTTAGACAAACATTGGCTGAACCTTGCGAGATATGTTACATAATTATTAGTAACCTAATATTTATGGCAATAGTGTAGAAATCAAAATGGCCGTTATAAGCTACAGCCCACGGCCTTGAAGGATGAGTGACAAGGCTTGACCTCAGTCCTAACCTTCCGGTGGATACCGTGAGAACCGGTAGAGAGGACCCTCTCTTCCGGTTTAGATAGTAAGTAAAGTCTCAGTCAGTTAGCAAGTAGGAGCCGAGCTCGTAAGATGTAAGTCTCACCTGCACAAATGTCTGGGTTGGGGATTGAAAATAAAGTAACATCAAAGTAAATCGAAGTCTTGTGTTTATTACCTAAAAACTAACAATGACACAGGGCTTCTGATAAGGAGAAATCCCTAACAGAAAACCAGACCCGAAGTCCCCAAGAAAGTCCAGACCTTAGAAGAGACCAGACCAAGATAAACGATCAGAATAGCAAAGCCGTCCAGAAGAAAAAACGACCAGAAGTAAGAAGTAAGAAGAGGGTATACAACAGATAATTGAATATCTCAAATTAATCATTTTAGTCATTTGTAATTTGGTTTTTCAGATTTAAAACAAAAAATGCTAGAATTTTGAAAATAACAAACAATCTGAGTACTATGTTTACAAATTAACAAATGCTAAGGAAATATTTTGGAATGCAAACATCCAAGAAAACTCCACATTCCCTAGAGCTCCAGAATTGGAACTTCACCATCGGAGAGAGTTTAATGTCATACCCAGGACATTAAGACCCTCAAAGTGGATCTGGGAGTAATGGTGATGAAGGGGTACTCCACATTCCCCACAGCTCCAGAATTGGAACTTCACCATCAGATAGAGTTTAATGTCATACCCAGGACATTAAGACCCTCAAAGTGGATCTGGGAGTAATGGTGATGAAGGGGTACTCCACATTCCCACAGCTTCAGAATTGGAACTTCGCCATCAGATAGAGTTTAATGTCATACCCAGGACATTAAGACCCTCAAAGTGGATCTGGGAGTAATGGTGATGAAGGGGTACTCCACATTCCCACAGCTCCAGAATTGGAACTTCACCATCAGATAGAGTTTAATGTCATACCCAGGACATTAAGACCCTCAAAGTGGATCTGGGAGTAATGGTGATGAAGGGGTACTCCACATTCCCCAGAGCTTCAGAATTGGAACTTCACCATCAGATAGAGTTTAATGTCATACCCAGGACATTAAGACCCTCAAAGTGGATCTGGGAGTAATGGTGATGAAGGGGTACTCCACATTCCCCAGAGCTTCAGAATTGGAACTTCACCATCAGATAGAGTTTAATGTCATACCCAGGACATTAAGACCCTCAAAGTGGATCTGGGAGTAATGGTGATGAAGGGGTACTCCACATTCCCCAGAGCTTCAGAATTGGAACTTCGCCATCAGATAGAGTTTAATGTCATACCCAGGACATTAAGACCCTCAAAGTGGATCTGGGAGTAATGGTGATGAAGGGGTACTCCACATTCCCCAGAGCTTCAGAATTGGAACTTCGCCATCAGATAGAGTTTAATGTCATACCCAGGACATTAAGACCCTCAAAGTGGATCTGGGAGTAATGGTGATGAAGGGGTACTCCACATTCCCCAGAGCTTCAGAATTGGAACTTCGCCATCAGATAGAGTTTAATGTCATACCCAGGACATTAAGACCCTCAAAGTGGATCTGGGAGTAATGGTGATGAAGGTACTCCACATTCCCCAGAGCTTCAGAATTGGAACTTCACCATCAGATAGAGTTTAATGTCATACCCAGGACATTAAGACCCCAGCCACCTCCTTCTAGCACATATATGATAAAAAGGGTTGGGGCAAAAGGGAAATTCTGTGTTTTTGGGGGACAGTCATTTAAGGGAATTAGGGCTCACACTCAGAGACAAGACAAAACAAAATTGTGGCAACACATTTGACACCCCCTCCCCCAAAGACAAATAAAAATATCAGATATACTATTAAATTATTAAATGTTAATAAACTAATTATAATTATTAATTTCGTTAAAAAACTAATTATAAATGAAAATATTTGTCTTTCATCACCTCAAATTCCCAGAGAGAGTTTTTAAAAAATTACATATTATGAGGAGTGAACAAAATGTGGTTGAAAATAGAGGAAAAAGTGGATATAACAACACAGTAACTAAGTTCAATTGATATTTTGCCTTGTTATTTAATTGAGGCTTCCTCAGAATTTTGACCTACACTCTGACTATCAAATTTCTTCAAAGGCAGCAAACTAATACCATAAAAATACCACACCCCACATACTAAACCCACCCCTCCTTTTTCCTTTTCCCCCTCTCTATACCACACACCCAAACCCTCTCCTCTTTCTATCCCTTACCCAATTACCTTTTCATTATAAAAGCAGAATGCAAAAGCATTTGTCTCAATAAATTCTGAGGAATCCTCAACTAAATAACAAGGCGAACTATCAATTGAATTTAGTTGTTGTGTTGTTATATCCACTTTTTCCTCTATTTTCAACCACATTACATATTATCATAATCAACAGCAACTTCAAAATGTATACATACGATATTAACTCTACCGTGACTTTCAGAGGGTCATGGCTAATGCTTTCACCGGACAGTAAACAGACAGACGCTTCCATCCAATTATTCACAGTTATGATTTGTGGCGGTTGATCTGATACAATGAAAGTGCTGAAAGAGAAAGAGAAAAAAAAATGTTTCTTAGAATTCTTTGAAATATTTATTTTGAGGCTATTCAAAATGGTGGCAAATCAAACAGAGTGCTCCAGAGGTTTGCTATGTTGGAATATTTTTTGTATATAAGGTATGTTTCAATTGCCCACATGAATTTATAGACTAACCTAAGTCATGTAGTTTATTCCTCCGGCCAATCACTCCATGGCTGATACACTACTTAAACCCCCACACTGGCAATAATTCTAATTGCACTCATTGAGGAGGGACTTACAATACTCAGGACTCTTTACCAAGGGATTACCAAGAATCCAATTCCACTGGACAAGCGCTTTACCAAGGGATTACCAAGGATCAAATTTGGAGTGCTAAAAATCGATATAACTACGCCAATTTTTGTAATTGGAAGCTCAAATTTTTGAAATTGGCTAACTTTATCATAATCCACATTTGGGGAAAATTTCAGAAAAATTGAAAGTGGTGGGTGACATGGCTTGGATGATTTGACATGGAATTACCCATGTAAGGGGTGGTGACATGGCCTGGATGATTTGACATGGAATTACCCATTGAATGTGACATGGCCTGGATGATTTGACATGCCATTGGGGGTGTGTGACATGGCCCATGATTTGACATGGAATTACCCATTGAAAGGGTGGGTGACATGGCCTGGATGATTTGACATGGAATTACCCATTGAAAGGGTGGGTGACATGGCCTGGATGATTTGACATGGAATTACCATTGAAGGGGTGGGTGACATGGCCTGGATGATTTGACATGGAATTAACCATTGAAGGGGGTGTGACATGGCCTGGATGATTTGACATGGAATTACCCATTGAAGTGACATGGCCTGGATGATTTGACATGGAATTACCCATTGAAGGTGACATGGCCTGGATGATTTGACATGGAATTACCCATTGAAGGGGGTGGGTGACATGGCCTGGATGATTTGACATGGAATTAACCATTGAAGGGGTGGGTGACATGGCCTGGATGATTTGACATGGAATTACCATTGAAGGGGTGGTGACATGGCCTGGATGATTTGACATGGAATTACCCATTGAAGGGGTGGGTGACATGGCCTGGATGATTTGACATGGAATTAACCATTGAAGGGGGTGGGTGACATGGCCTGGATGATTTGACATGGCATTGAAGGGGGGGTGACATGGCCTGGATGATTTGACATGGAATTACCCATTGAAGGGGTGGGTGACATGGCCTGGATGATTTGGCATGGAATTACCCATTGAAGGGGTGGGTGACATGGCCTGGATGATTTGGCATGGAATTACCCATTGAAGGGGATGGGTGACATGGCCTGGATGATTTGGCATGGAATTACCCATTGAAGGGGATGGTGACATGGCCTGGATGATTTGACATGGAATTACCCATTGAAAGGGGTGGGTGACATGGCCTGGATGATTTGACATGGAATTAACCATTGAAGGGGATGGGTGACATGGCCTGGATGATTTGACATGGAATTACCCATTGAAGGGGATGGGTGACATGGCCTGGATGATTTGCATGGAATTACCATTGAAGGGGTGGGTGACATGGCCTGGATGATTTGGCATGGAATTACCCATTGAAGGGGGGGGTGACATGGCCTGGATGATTTGGCATGGAATTACCCATTGAAGGGGTGGGTGACATGGCCTGGATGATTTGGCATGGAATTACCCATTGAAGGGATGGGTGACATGGCCTGGATGATTTGACATGGAATTACCCATTGAAGGGGTGGGTGACATGGCCTGGATGATTTGACATGGAATTACCCATTGAAGGGGATGGGTGACATGGCCTGGATGATTTGACATGGAATTACCCATTTGACATGGCCTGGATGATTTGACATGGAATTACCCATTGAAAGGGGTGGGTGACATGGCCTGGATGATTTGACATGGAATTAACCATTGAAGGGGATGGGTGACATGGCCTGGATGATTTGACATGGAATTACCCATTGAAGGGGTGGGTGACATGGCCTGGATGATTTGACATGGAATTACCATTGAAAGGGGTGGGTGACATGGCCTGGATGATTTGACATGGAATTAACCATTGAAGGGGTGGGTGACATGGCCTGGATGATTTGACATGGAATTACCCATTGAAGGGGTGGGTGACATGGCCTGGATGATTTGACATGGAATTACCATTGAAAGGGTGGGTGACATGGCCTGGATGATTGACATGGAATTACCCATTGAAGGGGTGGGTGACATGGATGATTTGACATGGCCGATGATTTGACATGGAATTACCCATTGAAAGTGACATGGCCTGGATGATTTGACATGGCATTGACTGGGTGACATGGCCTGGATGATTGACATGGAATTACCCATTGAAGGGGGTGACATGGCCTGGATGATTTGACATGGAATTACCCATTGAAGGGGTGGGTGACCTGGCCTGGATGATTTGACATGGAATTACCCATTGAAGGGGGTGGGTGACCTGGCCTGGATGATTTGACATGGAATTACCCATTGAAGGGGGTGGGTGACCTGGCCTGGATGATTTGACATGGAATTACCCATTGAAGGGGGTGGGTGACATGGCCTGGATGATTTGACATGGAATTACTCATTGGGATAAATTATAAAAGATACTTACGTCTTGATGATTTCATAATAAAGATTATCAAAAGATTTTCTCAACTGAGGGTAGAAAATTCCATCAATTTCTTCAATTTCTTCGATTTGTTGTCTACTAATTTGAATCAACACAATGATTTTAGAGCACCTGAAAACAGAAATTCAAAGAGGTAAAAGTCATATAATTTCTTTCCTAACACAAGGTGCTCACCAACAACTAGATGATAATCAACACCAGTAATTGTGTTCAGCAGCAGTGTGGAGTCCAAAAGCAATTAAGGAGGAGTCACAGGAGTCAGAGTTGGTAAAACTACACCAACTCCCACTCCAGTTGAATTTACACTTTATATGGCCCTAGTTTAGTCTGTAAAGTTATACAGTTCACACTCTTTATAAATAGATTACAAAATATCATGGTTTTATATCTATTTCTAGGCCATAATCACACAATTACATATAGAGGAGTTGGAGTCGGAGGTACCAAAAATAGAGGAGTTGGAGTCAGGGTGAAAGGTTTTGTGTTCTGACTCACAGACCTCAGTACAAATATTGGAAATGATTTTCATTAAATATTTTTGATAAATTTCATTTTTATTTATATGGGTGCCCATAAGATTTCATTTTCATTTATCAAGGGCTTGACAAGATTTCCTTTTTATTTATATGGGAGTCCACAAAACTCTGAAATGAAAAAGGGTTACAACCACAAAATGTTTGAAAACCACCCACACTACAACATAGTGCCAAAAAAGAAATAGAGATGGAACGTGACGTAGACTATGTGCAAAAAGGGCTGTCTTTATAAAAGACACAACTCACCATTTCTGGATCAGATTTAGGTCACCTGTCTCGACCTCCGATCCATAAAATCTTTGATTATTCATCCATTTTTGCAAATCTCCATGAAGGATTTTATTGGATATATTAATCAGTTCTTTCTCCATATGTTCAAGTTCATCCTGTAAAAGATGTACATGCATTAATAGATACCACAGTATGATAATTTAATTATTACAGCGTTTGATATATTTACTTAAGAGCTATTGTAGAGTAGTTAAATATTAGCAGGACCTGTGGATATACCACAGTATGATAATTTAATTATTACAAAGTTTGATATATTTACTTAAGAGCTATTGTAGAGTAGTTAAATATTAGCAGGACCTGTGGATATACCACAGTATGATAATTTAATTATTACAAAGTTTGATATGTTTACTTTAAGAACTATTGCAAAATAGTTCAATATGTAAAAAGTATAATAATCTTGATAAAATAGTTTTATTCTTTGCTTGAAGCATTGTGTTTATATTGGTTTGGTGGTTGGTTTTGAAGGCTATCACAATGCAAGTGTAAAGAAAAATGAGGTAACTATGATGTTATTCATCTACCTTTGATTTATTTTCAGGATAAAGATCCCTTCGTCAGAAGATTTCTGAAAGCTAAGTTCTGGAGCTTGTAGCTAGGATCTTTCTATACTGTCCACTTAGTTCTGGATACACGACATAGGTAGTAGCCTCTTGTATTGAAGGAATTATGTTAACTGGTAAAACTCAAGACATACAGTTGTACCAACACAGCTATAGGTAGGAAGAATTTCCATCTTTATTTTATCAGAGAGATTAGATTTTATCATATGGTCAATAGTCTGTCAATGGCAGTCCATGCTTTACCTATGTGTATACTGACATCCCTTTCTGTAGATGAGATATTGCTACCAAGGTATATGTTCTGGTCTACTAATCACAGAGACTTACCATCTAACGAAATGTTACCATCTTGATTAAAACCCATGAATTTTGTTTTATCTGAGCTAATTCGTATAGCAGCATTAATACAGTTCCGCCTGTCACCTGGGGTGTTAGAATGCACCGACTGCACCTCTGCAGAGGGGTAAGACCCCCCCCCAAATGGGGCCACCTGTTGGCCGTGGGTGGCAACCTGTGATGCTTAAGGATAGAACCCAGGTGGCTGAGCAATCCATGACTTGCAATACTCCACTTTGGTCCTATCTTGGGCTAGATGGGTGGTCGGAGAGGCCCCCTCCGATCAATCGGCTGGTCACGTCAAGCCCTAGCACCTATATGATTGCCCCAACCCTATTGCCCTTATGGCAAGCCCCAACCCCTTTTTATCATATGGGTGCTAGAAGGCGGTGACTAAGGGTCTACATGTCCTGGGAATGACGTTAAACTCTATCTGATGGTGAGGTTCTAGTTTTGGAGGTTTGGGGAATGTGGAGCACCCCTTCATCACCATTGCTCCCTGGTCCACTCTGACCCGGAGTGGTAGTATCTGTTAGGGTCCCATCTATGGGTTAAATAGAAAAACATGAGTTGATAAACAAAGTTGTGTTATGCATTAAGAATGAATTTATTTCACAACTTTGTTAGCATTAAATGACCTACCGGGGTTGATATGCCGTAAAACAAAACAAAACAAACCAAACTAACACAGTTATAGCTTGGAAGAATATAACATTCACATAATCACTACTTTCTCTCTCATCCTAGGTCTCAGCTAAAGACCTGGTGAAGTATTGTAAGGAACTGAAAGGTGAAAATTAAATAATAATAATAATAATAATAATAATCTGGACCTTGCTAGAGAATTGAAAAAGCTGTGGAATATGAGAATGAAAATTATACCAATTGTAGTTGGTGCACTTGGAACGGTCCCAAAAAGCTTGGAAAAAAGCTTGGAGGATCTGGAAATCAGAGGAAGAATTGAGACCATCCAGAATACTGCATTGCTGCATTTGGCTAGAATAGTCAGAAGAATCATGGAGACATGAGGACACTTCTTGTCACTCAGACTCCAATGAAATACCATCAGCTAACGCTGGTTTTATAAACTCTATAATAATAATAATAATAATAATAATAATATATGAGACGCACAAAATTCTCTGGGTCTTTGGGGTACAGACGGATCAGAGAGCTGAGAAAACTGTAGAACATGAGGGTGAAGGTCGTACCAATTGTAATTGGTGCCCTCGGAACGATCCCCAATGGTCTGGAAAAGAGTCTGAATGAATTGGAAATCAGAAGGATAGAGACCATCCAGACAGCATTGTTAAGATTGGCTGGAATACTCAGAAGAGTCCTGAAGACCTGAGGAGACTTGCTGTCACTTAGCCTCCAGTGAACCACCTGCTATGGCAGGTGTGAAAAACTCTAATGGAATAATCTATTAATAACGGAGATTCACTTCCGGTTTTTGTCTGTAACAAAAACTATGTCACTGCTTATGTCACATTACCCAAAATCGTCATAGCATAGAATAAATACACTCAAAATTTGAACATGCAACATTAGACAGTCCTCATTGTTTTTTAAAACAAGTTTTAATAAATACATGACTGGTATTATATATCTATATATAGTTTGTTTTATTTTAATACATATTT
>CM042163.1:88363082-88383082 GCA_023376005.1 Doryteuthis pealeii | reverse complement strand
TGTCTCCGAGGAGTACAATAAAACACTCAACACGCAGGACCTATAAACATTCAATTTTGTTTTATGGGTAATGCCGGTACTAGACCATAACCGTTTTTCGAGCGTTCCATAGGCCACAGATGCCTTCTGGATGCGCTGGTGAATCTCAGCATCCAAAGATCCATCACAAGTTAGTGTACTTCCTAAGTATGTAAAAGACTCAACAACATCCAGACAAGTACCATGAATGGCTATTGTTGGTTTGATATATGGTTCACCCTTTACGGGGGTGAACATTACCTTTGTCTTTGTCAAGCTTATTTTTAATCCAAAAGCAGAGCACGAGGCAGCAAAAAGGTTCACAATATCTTGAACATCCTCCTCAGTGTGAGCCAGAAAGTCAACATCATCGGCGTAAAGGAACTCTCTGATAAGTGCATAGGATGTCTTAGACTTGAAGTTAAATCTTCTCAAGTCAAAAACTCTTCCTGTGGTTCTAAATTCCAAGAGGACGCCTTTCTCACAATGTTGGAATGCATGAGATAATATCACAGAAAAGAATATTGAGAATAGTGTTGGGGCCAAGACATCTCCCTGCTTAACCCCGTTATCCACTGGTATTTCATCCGACAATCTACCACTCATGACAATTTTAGCTTTCATACCATTGTGCAACCGCTTGAGTACACTCACAAATACCGGTGGGCACCCAACTTTACCCAACATTGTCCAAAGTGCATCCCTGTTGACTGTATCAAAAGCCTTCGTCAAATCAACAAAAACCTGATACAGGGGGACCCGTTGCTCTATACACTTCTCTTGCACCTGCCTAGCCGAAAATATCATGTCGTTTGTTCCTCTGCCAGACCTAAAACCACTTTGTGATTCAGGAATGACTACTGGGCAAATGTAAACAAGCAATCGATTCAACAAGATTCTCGAGAGAACCTTGCTAACAGCACTCAGAAGTGTGATTCCACGATAGTTATCGCAACTACCTTTATCTCCTTTGCCCTTATATACACACACCAAAGCACCATCAATCCATTCATTTGGTAGAGGAGAACCGTTCCAACATTGAGTTAAGAGATCAAACAGAGCAAGATTGACATTAAAACTTTTAACCTTCAACAGTTCCACTGGAAGCCCATCCAAACCCGGCGCCCTACCAGAATTAATTTGTTTGATAGCCATTTCAAATTCTGTAAAAGTTGGTAAATGGTCCATCTCATATTTGGTCTCCTGTTGAGGAAGACTCTGCAGAACATCAGCACTGACTACTGAAGGGTTATTAAATAAATCCGTGAAGTGTTGTTGCCATCGTTGAAGGATTTTTTCGGGTTCCTTAATCAAGGTGATGCTGTCCTTTGACCTTAGAGGAGCAATGGAAGAAGTTAATGGACCGAAAACTGTACGCATGAGGCTATAGAACAGCTTTAGGTCCTTTTTATTAAAGGCCTTCTGAATTTCAGAGGAGATTTTAGACCACCACTCATTTTTCATCCTCCTAATTTCACGCTGTATTAGCTGCTTGAACTGAATATATTTCTTCAGAGTAGACGGTTTGAGAGATGACTTACTATGAAGTGTACTTATAAAATAACTTCTTTTTGTTTCAATTAGCTGACTTATGGCAACTACATTGTCATCAAACCAGTCTCGATGTTTCCTAACTCTGAAGCCAAGAACAGCTGCACCAGTGGAATAAACTTGGTCTCTGAAGTTATCCCATGTTCCATCAAATTCCAGACTGTCAAGATGTTCACGCAGTCTTTCCTTCACATCCATTTGCTTGACCTTGCTCAACTCTAGGCGCCTTGGTGTTTTTACTCCAGGCATGCGAGTCTTTTTACGAACACGGAGTTTAAATCTACCCCTCACTAGACTGTGATCTGTGTCGCACTCTGCACTACGCATAACACGCACATTGCAGACATCACCAATGTCACGGCGGCGAGTCAAGATGAAGTCAATCATATGGCCATGTTTTGATCTTGGGTGGGTCCAAGTAATTTTATGGATACGTTTTTGCCGGAAAAGAGTATTACAAATGGTTAAATTGAGCTCAGAACAGAACTCAAGCAATTTAAGTCCATTTGAATTTACCCCACCGATACCATAACGACCAAGTGCATCCCATATTTCAAAATTCCTGCCAACACGTGCATTAAAGTCTCCCAATATAATCAGTTTATCCTCCTTTGGTGTAGAGACAATAGCATTGCGAAGGTCCTCATAAAAAGTCATGGCAGTCTCCTCACTGGCTTGAAGGGTCGGGGCATATATAGAAAATAAGGTCACGTACCGTCCATACTGCAGCTGGATACGCAGTTTCATAATGCGATCACTGATGCTAGTAGGCAACTCCAAAAACTTCAACAGTCTTTTATTCACGGCAAAACCAACACCACCCTCGCGCCGTTCGCCCTTAGGCTTACCAACCCAAAAGAGTTTATAGCCCGTTGATATTTCTGTCAACTGATCTTCATCTGACAATCGGGTTTCCGATAGGGCAGCAATATCAATCTGTAATCTCTGAAGTTCCTTTGTCACAAGTGCTGTTCTTCTTTCCGGGCGATCTGTAGAATTACGGTCTAACAAAGTTCTTACATTCCAGCAAGAAATGTTGAGTTTAATTCGATCAAGTTTATTAATATTTCTTTTCTTCCTGCAAGAAATGAACCACCGTTAGCCGCAGGAAACTAACCAGTGTTGAGGTGACAGGCATTTTTTTAGTGCACCTTTTCTAGCACCTTCCCAATAGTTTGGGTGAGCAGTGCTCTCCTAAATAGGACTGCTCAGACACAAGAGTCTCCACCGGGGTTAGTCTCTGTCACGGGTAGACACAACAACGATGTTAGGATAAGACTCCTGCCGCCAATGTGTAGATATGTAACTGCATGCTTCCAACTGGTCAGGTCTGCACACGTTGCCACACATCCATCGCCATGGGACTTTTTGAGAGGCTGATAGATGAAAGAAAGAAAGAAGGGAACATTTGTACATCATGATATTATAGTGGTAAACGCTTGTACAACACGAATACCACTCTCTAAATTTTCATGATTGTTGTCCAGTGACAAGCCTAAGCAAGATAACTGGCAATCATGTCAATTGCAGGTGTTAAATCAGAGTTGTCCTTCTCCTAGATGGATAACCTAACAAGGAATAAGGGGTCCAACACTCCCAAAAAAAAAAAAAAAAAAAAAAAAAGGTTCTAGATGGCCGTTGAGCTAATAGCTTCCTCCGCCCTTTGAACAGGTCTTGTTTTTCGTCCTGCAGGATGTCTAGCCACCCTCCTCAACAGATAAAATCTGTGGGGTTACCGGTTTAGTCGCCGATGACCCGACTATGAAACAGGTTGTACTGGATTACATAGTACCAGTAGCGCATCAAGCGACCTGACCACATACACATACATATATATATACATACATACACATACATATATGTATACATACATACACATACATATATATATACATACATACACATACATATATATATACATACATACATACACATACATACATATATACATATACATACATACATATATATATACATATACATACATACATAAATACATATGAGAAGTAAGTCCGTTTGGTGTGGTGGTAAAGACGCTTGACAGTCAGCTTGACAATCAGGGTTCGAATCGCACACGGGGCGGTCTTTGTATCTATAGCTCTGCTGATGAGGCCTAATAGGCCGAAATGTACATACAGAGATTGATTTTTCTCGATTTGTTTAGCCTTAAATTTAATAGGTAATCCGCCTAATTAAAATTAATTATTAATTAATTAACTTTCATAAATTAGGTTCGACTTCATTTAAACACATATTCTCCCAAATATTGTCGGCTGAAAATAGCCATATCACAAACATCGTCTGTTTGTTTACTTCTCGTAGTTCGTGTAGAGGTCACTTAAGAGGAATGTAAATACCTACTCCTTAACAAAACGAAGAAATCTGCTAAGTCCGTTTGGTGTGGTGGTAAAGACGCTTGACAGTCAGCTTGACAATCAGGGTTCGAATCGCACACGGGGCGGTCTTTGTATCTATAGCTCTGCTGATGAGGCCTAATAGGCCGAAATGTACATACAGAGATTGATTTTTCTCGATTTGTTTAGCCTTAAATTTAATAGGTAATCCCGCCTAATTAATTAATTAATTATTAATTAATTAACTTTCATAAAATTAGGTTCGACTTCATTTAAACACATATTCTCCCAAATAAATACATATATACACACATACATACATACATACATACATAAATATATATATACACACATACATAAATATATATATACACACATACATATACATACATACATAAATATATATATACATACATACATAACATACATATAAATATATACATTAATACATACCTTGTCCTTTTTTGATTTCCTGTTTTTTATTTTCAAAATCTGTAATAAATTAAACATATAATTATTGAAGAATTTAATGGTCAAAAAATTTCAAACATCCTTTTTTTAAAAAAGAATTTTGAATGTACTGATTTTGGTACTATAGAATAATCAAGCTAAGTTCCAATTATCGTTGAATTGGTAAGACACGGCAATAAGTAGTCGTAACTTAATACGAACCTGTCTTGCTGCAACCCTACTGCAGAATGACAGGGTATTTATAAAACTCCACAATATCATAGAAACCAAGCAGCCAATCAGAACTTAAGGAATGGAATCACCCAAATACATGAATGGACTATTCTTGATTCCCATAAATACCAACTGTCTTGGACACTGCTTGAGTTGTGCTTAGCCAGTTGCTGTTGTTCAAACAGTAAACTGACTGACCTCAATATGGCGCTGCAAACAGCAATGAAACCTGAAGATTGGGAAAGCTACTTTATCAAAGTGGGTATCTCTGCCGATTCAGCCAAAAGCTATGCTGCAACATTTGCAAGTGAAAAGATGACAAAGGAAAACCTTCAAATGATGGATCGAGCCATGTTAAAAGAATTGGGAATCACAATAACTCAATAGGTACAAATGCAGAATAGCGAGCAAGAGATAATATCATTAGAATCGCATTTTACATGTGAATAGCATTAGATTACAGAAACTCCCGTAGTAAACCTTACCAGAGCTGTCTCAAAGGTTTCAAAATAATTATTTTCAATAAAATAATTATTTTCTGCTTCTCTCTCGATGAGTCCGGATTATAAACAAGTTCTGAAGATGATTTTTATAAATCAAAATATTGTTCAATATTAGCTATGAATATGATATAAAGTATTTTCATTTTAACAGCATTGTGTGTTTTCATATCCTTTTATATATATATATATATATATATATATATATATATATATATATATATATCCTATTTAGAATATTAGATGAAAAAAAAAATATCAAAACTTATTTTATCGAAGCGAATTTTTAATTTGTTTAAAAGCTAAATAAAAAATGACAACTTATTTATGTATGGAAGTCTAAAAGTGAAACTAAGTGATTAATTTAATTATAAACGGTCCATAAAAAGCAGTATAACAACAACAACACCAAAAATCAGATTCAATAAACAATTTTTCAATGAAATTATATTTTATCTATTTTTGAAGGCTATGATTTTTTTTTAATTATAAAATACTTTCAATTAAATATTTACTATGACTATGAATCAGTAAAAACGCAGAATTAATTAAAACTTTATTATTGAAATTTTATCATTTGAATTGTTCCTGCTTTATTTTTAAATTAAATACAAAAAATTAACAAACCAATATAATTCTTTAGAGATCTAATAATTGTATATTTAATATTTGAAAGCCAACAATAAAAACAAAAAAATAAATAATGTGATTATTTTATAAACAGTAGTCAACATGAACAGATTGATTGTTTTGATCTTCTGTAACTTATTTGATGACGTTTAAGCTAAGAATGCCTAACAATGTCCAATCCACCATTCTAATATTTCCTTTCTCTTTTACACCCAAAATAAATTCTGACCAAAACGATAAAAAAGATTTCTAAGTACTTCCAACAGGTTACAGTTTGGCTGATCAAGTGGAATCGCCACAGGGATTTTTCCTTAACTACTTGAGGTCCAGACCCAGTGTGCCCTGCAGAATACTTTGTTCTGATTCCAGTTTCTCAAGCCATAACCGGGTCACATACATACATACACCCCTACTGCCATGACAAATTTACATAGCAATGATGATGTTGAAAAATTTGCATATTCATTTATTGAGTAAGAAATTCCAATAAAACAACCACTTTATTCAAGATCTGAAAACAGGAAAACAAAGATACTTACGAAAATTTGCAAAACCAGAAACCATCGGACCAGTAACATCAGATTTGAAATCATAGATTTGGTTTTGAATTTTCTGTGGTAAAATAAAATAAAATAAAACAATATGGCAAAACAGATTAACATAACTTTCATGGACATCAACCTGACCATTTTGGCCATGGAAGAATCAATGATTAAACCAAGCTCAAATCTGCAATCATTCTTCCACTCCATCCCTTTTACATTCTTTGTTTTAATAGCTAGTAATTAAAAAGAAGCTATCTTCCATGGACGTTGACTGAACCACTTTGGCCATGGAAGAATCAATGATTAAACCAAGCTCAAATTGTTATTTTCCCCATTTTATATCAGGTATATAAATGGCCCTATAATAGGGCCGGTTTAGCTCAGTCGGTAGAGCATTCGTCTAGAAACCACAAGATTCCTAGTTCGATACCGGCCCTTGCGAACTCAGTGTGAGTAGCACAGGGATCTGTGCGATAAAGTAAGGAGCTTGTAGGTGTGGCGCTCCACCTCAGACACAAAAAATCTCTCCTTGGTCTAGTGCTAGTGAAAAGGGGATAGACTCCCTCGCTGTATGGCTCATGCCAACATTAGACTGCCCCGACGACTATATAAATGGCATGAGGAGAGAGGAGTTCTTACGTGGATCTATCTTGTTGACTGGCCATCTTCATATGGGGTGATTTCTTCCTCTTTGGTCAATGCGGCTTCTGCTATTCTGGGCTCTGATTGTCAGTGCTCATTTCTTTGTTTTTAATAAATTTTAAGCATGTTTAGTTTTCAAAGATGTTTTTATTAAAATGTTAAAAAGGTTTTAACCGCGCGCTGAGAAGATTGGATACTTGGGAACAGACAATCCTCGTGTCTGCTTTCTTCAGCTAACCACCAAGATCTAACTCTAAGTCAGTTCCTTCACACATTTATCCTTTAGCCAATCAAAATGAATGAATTAAATATTATAAATAGTATTTAAATTGAAAATGTCCCCTCCCCCATCACCACCGACACCTCTGATATGCTGCTTTTTACCTCATTAATTAAGCTGTAACAGACGATCTTTGATCCTATTTCCTCAAACAATGGTACAAGTAAAAGATTTAATTTTTGGTATCAGTATACTAACACACAACTTTCGCATAGGTGGACAATTTGATATTTTGAAAAAGTGAAAAATCGACCCACCCTAATGCGCACGGGACCCTTCTGAAGAGAGGAGGGAGAAAGAAAGGGAAAATGTGGTCTCTTTCAGATTCAGCTAGCAAAATGAATGGACATCCCGAGAAAAAGGGAGTTGAGTGACAGTCAACGCTTTTAGCAACGAGAATTGCTAGCAGATATATATGAAGTGGTCTAATGGTTAGAGTCATAGGAAGTGAACTTGTTGACCTGAGTTCAACCCACCCAGGATATGTAGTTAAAAAAAAAACAACACTTTTGGACACTACTCCATCATCTTTCGCAGATGAAAGCATGCCATCAACAGCCGATGATGATATTTACCTGTGACAAATCTTCAAGGTTTTTAAACAACTTGGAGTAACGATCTTGTGGAAGTACCTGCTGACTGGAAGTATTATCCTGAAAAATAAAGATACAAAAATTTATTAGAACTCAAAAAAGGAAAACACATGAGGAGGTGGTGTAAGATCTCCAGGCGTTATAATCCTAATTAATCTGAGCTTTAGAATACACTGACTGCACCTCTGCAGAGGGGTAAGACCCCCTAATTTCGCCTATAGGTGGCTGGAGTATTTAAGCAGTAGACTGGGAATTCTTACTCTCTTTTCCTCGGTCCAGCAACAACTACACATGGCCTAGATGCTTGGTGTCTCTCTATTAAGTGTGTGTGTGTGGGGGGGCATTGCCCCACAACCAACTATCAGTGAGTTAGAGATAGACCTTACTACTCAGAGGTAGTAATGACTTTGTAGCAATTGTCATCCTATGCTGGGTTGGACATCAGTTCAGAAGGGTTATCTTCTCTTGCTGCCAGGTTTTCGCCGGTAGGGAGTCCGGGAAATTCTCTCTCTCTCTCTTGGTCCAACAACCACTACAGATGGCATAAACACGTGGTGTCTATATCCATTAAGTGGAGGGCATTGCCCCCCAACCAACTATCAGTAAGTGACATTGCTTCAGGAACTCTTTATCACTTCTTTAGGACTTAGTCCTACATCCTTTGTATATCTTCATGTATCTGTTTCTATATCTATACCATACCTTGTCATGTATGTATGTTCTTCACCTTGTGTTCAGATGGACAAATAAAGTTTGTATTTGTTATTATATATAACTTCTTTGTCGGATTATTTTATGTTCATATATCTACCTACATTGGAAGGTTACTCTGAGCCTTCTGAGCGTATTATAAGAACATTCTCATTTTATAAATGTATTAATATTGATATTAGAATATTAATACATTCAAACACTAAAAACAAACACAGAAACACACCTGTTACCCCCCCTCCACACTAACATGGATTAATACGGACAGCCATGAACATCCCTTTATGGGCTCCCTAGGTCTTATGAAGATGGGATATTGTAGAATAATCTTACTAAGTTCCAATCACTGTCGAATTGGTAAGACAAGGCAACAAGGAGCTGTAACTTAATACGGACCTAACCTTGTTGCAATCCTACTGCAGAAAAAAAAAAAGGTAACGTGTATGTTGTTCATTTACCTGTATTTTTATTTTTAATGTTTACTTAATATTTCGGGATTGTAGTGATTGGCTGTCACTGTTTGGATTGATGTGGGGTCCAGAAGAGTTATCTTCCCTTGCCGACAGGTTTTCGTCAGTTGAGGGCTAGAGTATTTAAGTAGTAGCCCGGGAAATTCTAACTCTCTCTTCTCTCGGGCCAGCAACGACTTCACATGGTTTAGGCGCTTTGTAACTCTTACCCCCCCCAACCAACTATCAGTAAGTGACATTTCTCCAGAAACTCTGTATCACTTCCTTAGAATGTAAGTCCTACATTCTTTATATATGTTTAGGTATCTGTTCACTATGTATTACTGTATCTTGTTATGAGTATATGTATTCCTGTCTTGTATGTATTTCTCATGTGCTCACGGATTAAAGTCTATATTTGTTATCATATATAACTTCTTTGTCGGAGTAATTTATGTACACATATGTACCCACGTCGGAAGGTTACTTTGAGCCTTCTAACTTATTATAAGATCCATGTATCTTACAGAATTAATATTCCATCTTCAGAAGACCTAGGGAGCCCATAAAGGGATATTCACGGCTGTCCGTATTAATCCATGTTTTATGTTTGAATTTATTAATATTAATACATTCAAACACTAAAAACAAACACAGAAACACACCTGTTACCCCCCCTCCACACTAACATGGATTAATATGGACAGCCATGAACATCCCTTTATGGGCTCCCTAGGTCTTATGAAGATGGGATATTGTAGAATAATCTTACTAAGTTTCAATTACCGTCGAACTGGTAAGACAAGGCAACAAGGATCTGTAACTTAATACGGACCTAACCTTGTTGCAATCCTACAGCAGAATGCCAGAGTATTTATGAAGCCTCATAACATCATAGAAACCAAGCAGCCAATTAGGACTCAATGAATGGACTATTCTTGAGTTCCATAAGTAGCAGCTGTTTTGGACACTAGTTCAGTTGTGCTTAGCCAGTTGCTGTTGTCCAAACCAACAGTATATTGACTGACTTCAATATTGCCCTGAACTAATACAAATAAGTTATCTCTAGACTGCAGGTTCAATCCTGGTCAAGGACAGCAGTAACATAGAATAAGAGCCCATAAAGGGATATGTCCGTATTAATCCATGTTTTATGTTTGAATTTATTAATAATAATACATTCAAACACTAAAAACAAACAGAGAAACACACAAATTCCTACGTCCACACTAACATGGATTAATACAGACAGCCGTGAACATCCCTTTATGGGCTCCCTAGGTCTTATGAAGATAGGCCAACTGCGATGGTTGAGTCACACCATCCTCATGCCTGCAGACAGACTCCCCCGTAAACTACTTTACAGTGAAATCACAGATGGCATGCAGAGAACAGGAAAAAAGCGGTTCAAAGACCATATTAAGACAACGCTGAAGAAATGTAACATCATACCTATGTGGGTAGGTTAGAGTAACCTCCCTTTATTAAAAGTAGCTTGGAGTGACCGTCCATAGTATTATGCAGATGTTAGTGGCAGGCCGTCAATAGGGCACTACTTAAGGATGGGTGGGCACTGTCATTTGCATTCTAGACCACGCACGTCGCATGAGATGGTCGACTCATATTACTCCTCTTACAACACCTTCAAGCGTGGAAGACCTGGCCTCCAACAGACAGCGTTGGTGAGACGCCTGCTGCACACGAGCTTAGCAGATAAACAGGACTGCAGAGCGGCAACATTTTTGTTATCATGAACAACCAAATGTAGATGGGAATTTCCCCTGTGATGTGTGTGACTGCATCTGCATGTCTAGAATTGGACTAATGAGCCACCAGAGGGTCCACAAATGAAGATATGGAGTGATATCATTGTTGTCTGTGACAGACTTCCAAAGAAAGAAAGAAAGAATAGATTAAGGAAACATAAAAGAATTAAAGAATACAGGTAAATGAACAACATACTCGTTACCTTTTCTTCCTTTGCATTGTATTAAGCCTTCAAAAATCAATCTACAAACCAAATATTTACACAATACTTCAAGCAGTTGTACTTTTTTAGTACGCTTTTTTTTTGTCAAATTTTTTTGTATGCTTTCTCAGTTCGGTACGGTGAACTACGTCAGCTGATTTCAACTTTAAACATGTGCAGATTGCTCAGATTTATCCACCGTACCAAGACCTAAAAAAACTACTTGAAATTGAATGTCAAGTTTTAAAATAGATTTAAAAAAAAATACTTTAATTATTAATTCTAAAAATTTATAGGGTCAAAGAGGAAAACAATTTATATACGGTCAAAGAGGAAAACAAATAAAATAATTGTTAGTAAAAATTTATATGAAAATATAGAATTAAATTGTTTTATTTCTAAATAAATGTAAATAAAATAAACTTCATAAACAAACAAAAAAAATATACGTAGAACCAGAAATTTAATCTTTTTTTAAACTTTCAATTTTCTAAGCTAAAAATATTCCATTTTAAAAATAGAATAATTGTTTTATTTCTGCACATGCCTAAAGCTAACGTCAGCTGATGTGGATTGCTGTACCAAATTGAGAAAGCATACAGCTGTACCAAAGGTAAAACCCTGCTTCAAGCAAACTATAAATATAAGTATAAGTATATATATATAATATATACCTTTTCTTTATTCATTAAAAGTGAATGCTCCTTGTTTAAGAGTTCTTCCATATGCGATGTAAAATCTAAAGGGTTGTCTTTAAAGACCTGAAAAAAATAAAAAATAAACATAAAGAGAGATAAAAAAGAGGGGTGAGTTACAAAAGGGAGAGAGAAAAAAGAGGGGAGAGAAAAAAGAAAAAGGGGAGAGAAAAAAAGAAAGAGGGGAGTGGTAAGAGAGGAGAGAGAAAAAAGAGGGGAGAGATAAAGAAGAGAGGAGAGAGAAAAAAGAGGGGAGAGAAAAAAAGAAAGAGGGGAGATAAAAAGAGAGGAGAAATAAAAAGGGGAGAGATAAAAAAGAGGGGAAAGATAAAAAAAGAGGAGAGAGATAAAGAAGAGAGAGGAGAAATAAAAAAGAGGGGAGTGGTAAAGAAAAGAGGAGAGAAAAAAGAGGGGAGAGATAAAAAAGAGGAGAGAAATAAAGAAGAGAGAGGAGAGATAAAAAAAAGAGGGAGAGATAAAGAAGAAAAAAGAAGAGAGGAGAGATAAAAAAGAGGGGAGAGAGAAAAAGAGGAGAGATAAAAAAGAAGGGAGAGAGAAAAAGGGGAGAGAGAAAAAGAGGGGAAATAAAAAAAGTGGAGAGAGATACATAAAAAAAGAAGAGAGATATAAAAAAGAGAGGAGAGATAAATAAAAAAGAGGGGAGAGATAAACAAGAGAGGGGAGTGATAAAAAAAGAGGGGAGAACCAAATAGAAAAATATATCACTTTTATTTCCGTTGCCGCTTTTCCAGTTGCCACTTGATGGAGAATCGTTCATTTGAAGCAAATTTTCTAATTTCAGAAATCATCATGGACAGAATATTTTCAGCATCCTTTCCTTCGTTATTGAACCCCTAAAAACAAAAATAATTATATTAAAGTTTAACTCTTTGCCTATTTTAACCACTCACTGCAACTCTGCTAACACTGCGATCCTACCGTGAACTGCTGGCAATTGCTCCCGCACATGTCACTTGTTTAGATTTTAAAAATCACTACATGAACACCCCTGTAGGGATTATCTCCCTTTGCCTGCTAGCGTTTGCATTTACATACTGAATATTTAAAGGCAGTGCTGCAAAAGTCAAACTGTCTTTTCCCTGGATCCTCCAGCTATGAACTAGACATAAGTTGTGTCTCCATCCATTTGTACTGGCGGGGGGTGTGTGGTGGAATAGCCCCCCCCCCCCCAGCTACAGGCTTATACACAACCCTGTCTGTTAGAGCTTTAGAATACACTGACTGCATCTCTGTAGAGGGATAAGACCACCCCCCAATGGGGCCCACCTGTTGGCCATGAGTGGCGATCCGTGATGCTTAAGGACGGAATCCTGGTGGATGAGCAGTCCATGAAATGCAACACCCCACTTTAGCCCTTACATAGGCTAGAAGGGCGGTTGGAAAGGTCCCCTCTAATCAATTGGCTGGTCATGTCAAAACCTAGCACCTATACGACTGTGACGACCCCATTTCCGTTAAAGCAAGTCTGAACCCTTTTTATCATGTATGTGCTAAAAGGTGGTGGCTGATGGTCTTGGTGTCCTGGGTATGACATTAAACTCTATCTGATGGTGAGGTTCCAGTTCTGGAACTCTGGGGAATGTGGAACACCCCTTCATCACCTTTGCTCCCAGGTCCACTCTGACCTGGAGTGGTTGTACCTGTTAGTGGTGGTCCCACCTATGGGTTAAATGGAAAATTTGTTTACAAAAAAAAAATTGAGTTTAAAAAATTTTCTTCCAAATTATCGCTACAAATCTTTCAAAACTTTGCCACCATTAAATAACCCACTGTGGTTGATATGCCATAAAACAAAACAAACAAACAAACTTATACATGTGTCAGTATGCTGTCCCTTTATACTTTGTCTTCATTGAGATTTGGCTCCTCAGCCCTGGCATTTCCACATATAATACACATACCTTGAATATACTCTATGTCTTTATAGAGACTTAGCCACACACGTTGCATCCATCATGGAGTGAACAGTAAGTCACTGAAAGTGTAGTGAGAGAGGAGACCTGCCTCATGCAACACGGTGTGACGGAGAGGGTGGTGGGGGTGAAGACTTGCCGTATTCTCGAAGGAAGCGGGCTAGGCTTTGCTTGGCGTGTAGGACTGACCTAGAGTCGAACCTGCTTCCTTCAGAATGTGAGAACTGTGGACGATCGGTGAAGTAGGAAATGGCATAGTGGCCTGGATGTGGGTGGTCGCGCCGTGCTGGCGAGTGTCGCACGTGCTGCACGGACAATTATGAGTGAGGAGCCCGGATGTGGTGAAATTGGGGTATATTTAACGGACCTATTCTCACAGACCAAGCAGAACGACTTGCAGTAGTATTTTGTTGTCGAGACGAGCAGGACAAAGAAATAGTTTTGGATATTGGATTTTGGAGCGAGATACAGTTGGGAGTGGTTGGACTGTCGATTGGAGCCTTGAGTCAGACTTGACTGTGATCCCCCCCCCCAACTATATTCTATATTTTACAGCTTCAAACTATCTGCTAGGACTCTTTTCTTTAGGACATTTATCTATGTGAAAATTTATTAAAGGAACGGTGATTCGGTGGAGATTTAAATAAAATTAAATTAAAAATAAACAAATAAATTCTGAGCGTCTGGATGCTAGCGTTCAGAGTTAACAGTCTGATCATATCACATATTACATTCTCAACCTTCGAAAGAGTTGCTTGTTTCGTATCATTAAAAAAAACCAGACGGTGACGAATCGGAACCCTCACCTCGTTAGAAGCTGGAGCGACAAACGAACACCTAAAACCCATTCTGCAGGGCTCAACAGGTTACGAGGAACAGAACTAGAAGATTTCAGCTAAGTTCCGCAGGCTTATTTATCTGCAACCCTAACCTTTTAACTACATTCAATTCTCCTTAATATTCTTCACCAACCAAACGTATTGAACTCTTAACTAAACTAAACCTAAATATCTAACTAACTAATGACGGTTATACCATACTTTGGTGCTGTTTAACTTGAACTGAACTCTATGAATATTCTTTAAAACTCATTTGGTTGTTTCATTTTATGTATATTGATACCCCTGTTGGTATTTGTTTTATGTTTTATATGTAAAGTAAACATTTTGTTTTATAAAAAGTCGTTTGTCTCCTTTCTTCAAAGGCAGCGCCCATCTCCTCACTGCGGCCGAAGTACGGTTTATCCTCCTACAAAACGTGTTTTTCTGGGGACAAAAATCCCCACATCTATTCTGTTTTGTATTCTTTCTGTTGGACTTTATTTAGACAAGAAAGTCTGTTTGTTATAACTCTTTGTCGGGATTTATTCAATGTATATTTCCTGCATTAAGTTACCCTCTTGGATAACCTAATGTATTAAAGGAAATGGGTGTTATCTACTGGAGTTCACACCTCACTAATTCTTATACCCCTGTCATCTTTTATTTTTTCAGTGAACCAGCCCTGAGACTGGTACTTTATTGCAATAGTTCCTTTGAAATATCCCATCAGGTAATGCATACCATATCGAAGCAAAGTACAAAAAGCTGTTAGTTGATAATGATTGAACAGAAAGACTCAGGTTTCAATAATAATAGGACTTTATTTGACTTCTGAAATGAACAGATAGTGAACTTTGAAATATCTTATAATACAGGTAAAAAAATACCAAGAAAATTTAGTACAGCCATGGGGGGGGGGGTAAAGAGTTACAAATCTATCCTGAGATTGGTCCTCCTATGCTAGGCTCTCAACCCTAACCCTAACCCCCCCACTCTACTACATGTCAATTCATAAATAGTAGTATTCATAGAAAATATATGAACCCCCCACTCTACTACATGTCAATTTTCATAAAGTAGTATTCATAGAATAATACATCTACTACATGTCAATTTTCATAAAGTAGTATTCATAGAAAATATATGAACCCCCCACTCTACTACATGTCAATTTTCATAAAGTAATATTCATAGAAAATATATGAACCCCCCACTCTACTACATGTCAATTTTCATAAAGTAATATTCATAGAAAATATATGAACCCCCCACTCTACTCTACTACATGTCAATTTTCATAAAGTAGTATTCATAGAAAATATATGAACCCCACACTACTACATGTCAATTTTCATAAAGTAATATTCATAGAAAATATATGAACCCCCCACTCTACTACATGTCAATTTTCATAAAGTAGTATTCATAGAAATTATATTAACACCCACCCTTCTCGGGTGGCCTGCATACAGGCTTCCATCACCTCCCACCCAATCAGTGGAAAACAGAAAATATAAATAGTTAATATTATAATCAAACATTTACAATTGAATCAAATTTCTGTGTTAATTAACCCACAAGGAGTTGATCTGCCATTAAACAAATAAACCAAACCAAACCTATAAATAGTTATGATTATAATAAAATATTTACAAATGAATTAAATTTTGGCATAAAATAACCCATGCTGTTAAACAAACCAAAGAGGATTTTGTTACTCACCAGGGTTTAGACTCAATCCAATCTGTCAGGAATTCTCTTACAACAAAGGAAATAGGAGAATTGTCGTATAACGTTGCTAATTCTAAAAGGATTTCTTCAGTCTTGATATTTTGCAACTGTCCTATTCTTGGTTGGACTTCAACCTAAAAAGGAAAATAAATTGTATTTTATTATAATGGAGATTCCGTGTCTGTCTGTATACGAAACTACACCACAACTGATGCACAAAAGTTATTTTATAGTCATTATTTAATATTAATTATCTTATTTATAAACCATATCTCTCTTAAAATCTAAATGAATTTCATTTGCTTCAAAACAGCCTGTGTTATTAAGTTATTTACCTCACATCCCATGTATGACACAAGGTCATTTAATGTGGGACCACCCACGAACCGAAGCTCATGGAATGGCAGATGCAAAAAATGCGTAGATCCCATCGGCATTCCCCCTCAAGTGGGGCGCCTCAGGAACCAGGAAATAAACCCAGGCTACACATTTAAATCAAGGGAACAGGTGTTGCCTGGGGGGAAGGCCTCCTCGAATCATGCCATTAATTTCATTAACAAACACAGGCCCCAAAAGTCCGTGTTATAAAGGTATTTATTGTGCATCCCACATATGTGGGTATGACACAAGATTGTTTAATGTGGGACCACGCATGAACCGAAGATCAATCGGGTGGCAGGTACAAAAAATGCTTTGATCCCGTCGAAATTCCCCATCAGGTACTGGGCAATAAATCCAGCCCTGCCTATAAATCATGGGGGCAGGTGTTGCCTGGGGGGAAGGCCCCCTGGGATCATGCCATTGATTTACATTAATAGTCCAGTATTTACCACGCATCTCACATATGCAGGCGTGACACAAGGTCTTTTTAATGTGGGACCATCCATGAACTGAGACTCATGGGATGGTGGGTGCAAATATTGCGTGGATCCCATCAGCATTACCCCTCAAGGCACTGGGCAATAAACCCATCCCTGTCCGTTTAAATCAAAAGGGCAAATATTGCCTGTGTGGATAGCCCCCCCCCCGAATCAATAGTCCAGTGGCTGAAGCTACCAGACCCCCACCGGAAAGGCCGAGTTATTAATCTGGATATTTACCTCACATCTCCTGTATGTGGGTGTGACATAAGGTTTTTTTTTAATGTGGGACCACCCACAAGCCGAGACTCATGGGATACTAGGTGCAAAAAATGCGTAGATACCTTTGGCATTTCCCTTTAAGGATATGTGCCTCAGGCACTGGGCAATAAACTCAGTGCAGCCCCTTTAAATCAAGGGGTCAGGTGTTGCCTGGGGGGAGAAGGCCCCTGGGATCATGCTGTTAATTTCATTAACAAACACAGGCCCTGAAAGTCCCGTGTTATTAATTCATGCTGCAACATGTGTTATATATCATTAAGAAAGAACAATCTATTAATAATGGAGATTCGTTTCCGGTTTTTGTCTGTAACAAAAACTATGTCACTGCTTACGTCACAATGTAGCAAACTGCCAAAGAAAAAATTGAAAGAATTTCTTCAATCAATTTTGAAGCTACACATTGGTCAACTCTGATTGACCTCTCACAAAGAGGGATTTGTGAACCTGCAGTTGCAGAAGATTTTTCCACAAATGAACTCTTAAAATCTCTACTGAATGGAACAGAACTGAAATTTCCAAAATTACCTGCCCACTCACAAGGTGTGGAAAGAGCTGTTAAATTAACAACAGAAACTTCACAGATTGTGTATGGACAGGAAGCAAGGCACAAGCACATTATAACCAAATCATTGTGCCACCAGATCAGACCTGTATTTTCCTCGAAAGGAAAATACACAGAACAATTCAGTTCTGTTGTTACATAATTTATATAGTGTAGGAGCTTTTAACACAATTTTCAATAAAAAATACAAATTTAAAACATTGAATATATTTTCCATTCATTGTATGTAATGAAAAATATCAATTTTATTTGGATTTATTATTGAAATAATGAAATTTTGAAGTCATTTTGTCATCAAAATCTGCGGAAATGAGGTATTTGTGTATATTTTTGCTGACGATCTTTAAAATGAAATGCTCAAATGAGTTTTAAAGTTAGGAATCTAATTTTTGCTGTGTCACCAAACCTCAGCTTTCGCCATCAAAGCTGTATTGAATTTCCAAAAAAAGTGACAAATTAACCTGCCCTAACGTCACATTACCCAAAACCGTCATAACATAGAATAAATACACTCAAAATTTGAACATGCAGTATTAGACAGTCCTCATTGTTTTTTAAAACAAGTTTTATTAAATACATGACTGGTATTATATATCTATATATAGTTTGTTTTATTTTGATACATATTTAAAGTTTACATTTCAAATTGTTTTATTTTTTAATCCTTTAATGAATTTGATGATTTTACTTACTTAGGATACAAACTCGCTGACATTGAATTTTTAACTCCCACCCCTCAGGCAATGTTTCAAAAATCGATTTTTACATCGCCCGGAGGGTGTTTTTTTATTTTGCTAGTTTACATATTATATGTTGTGGTTAATTTGCGTACTGATTAAAAAAACCCCAAAAAAACTTGTTTAATAAATAATTACTTGATGTTATTGATTTCTCATATTATTGTTTTATTATCTTTTAAAAATTCTTTTCTAGGTTTACAAAGGAAAATTATGTGCAACGTCTCGATTATTCCTTAAATTGTACACCAATTGACCCGGTTTTTTGACATAAGTTGCCGACATCTTAAAATAATGATGACATCACCAAGAAAGTTCTGGGAATTCCCCTAATATAATAAACGATGAATAGAAAATTACTTGAATTTCATCAGGAAAAAAAAAACAAAACAAAAAAAAACCTTTTTAAAATTAAAAAAAACTTTTTAAAAATTAAAAAAAAAATGACTGCAGCAATTGATATTGCATAGATCTAAATTTGTTGCGTAGTGATTCAGTTATACATTTTTCTCACCTCAGCGTTGTTCTTTTAAGGTAATTGAGATTATAAACTTATCAAGTCCTATACTGAAATAAAACTAAAAATTACTATTCGCTGGTAATTTTGGCGAGTATTTAACGATATTTCTATTTCAGAGTAGAGTAAAAAAAAAAAAAATTTAAAAACAATCCAGTTTTGCAGTTCTGAGGTAAAAAAAAAAAAAAAAAGTATAACTGAATCATTACGCCACACCTTTAAACCCATACAACATCAATTAATGCTGTCCTTTAATAATAATAATAATAATAATAATAATAATATGAAAGAATTAACGTATTTTTAATACGTTAATTAATTTATAAGTTGTTGTTTGTCGTTTTCAAGTTTGATTTTTATTAAAAGTATTAATTCCAGTTGAGAAATTCAAAATATATTGGACTTCATTTCATATTCCACTAATACCTGTCCAGTAGACTATGGTAAAAATTTACGTCCCTCAATTCACCGTAAATATATTGAAATGTATATTATTTGGATTATTCGGAAAATTCAGAGAAATCGAAATGTATTATTTTTATTCGCAATTTTTATGAATTTTTACGCAAAAGAAAAACTTTATTAAAACAAAAACGGCCATGTTTGTTTTTTGTTGTTATTTTTTTTTACACGCAACGAAACTGACAACTATTCGTTAAACAAAAACACAAAAAAAATTGTTTGATTATGTAAAAATAATATTTTACAAAGTTTTTTTTTCTTTTTCAACAATTATTAATTAATTTTCTTACCTTATAATCGTCCATCTCTATGACGATTCCAGAGAAATAATAGTTAATTTTGAAGAGAATTACTTCAATAGACTGGTACTGTTGATGTAACTAACAATTGTGGGATCTGAAAACCGAAAGTGCGATGAGCTAATCACTCCGGTATATAAAAACGGCCCACTTTCTCCTGAAATTTCGTATCCC
>CM042163.1:88350536-88362982 GCA_023376005.1 Doryteuthis pealeii | reverse complement strand
AACACAAGTGAATTGCCCTCCTCACCCGAATGATTTGCAGAAAAATCGTAGCATTTATATGTGAGAGAGCAACTAACACGAGTGAAGCCTGTCCATGAGGAGAAAATATAGGTTATGGGCGTCAATACAGGGTTAGATAAGAAATTAATTTAGTATATATATTAGGTCGATGCCAAGTCATTTCAATATGTAGCTTAGTTCATGGGGTATAAGTCCTGTTTGAGAGGGACGTTCTAGTTGTTTGATCGCTTACGTATGATGATGATAAGGTAAGGCGTGTTGTATACGGCCCATTGAATGATTGCCGTCCCAGCACATCAACATTAAGCTGAGTTGGACCGTCGTATCTGCCAGCAATTCAGGGAGGCGTCACACCTATTAAAGAGCACGTTAATGTCCCCTTCACAATAAGACGGCTTGAGCACTGCACACACTGACTTCATAACGGTGACTTACAGAGTTTGTTGGTTGTCGATTCTATAGCACCACAACGCTGACTGGCAAAGCAAGGATACGCACCGGAAGGCAGCACAGCGAGATGCCTCCGATTAACGTCACCGCCTTTACGCGGAGGCTAGACACCCTTAACCCACCAGAAGATGAAAGTATATCGGTAGCTATCGCCTACAGTCTCACATGCCATTACGGACACCTGAGTTCTCATCGTGACCCGGTCACATCAATCTTGCGAACACACGTATTGGCTTCTGCTAGTCGAACGCTCGCTCACAGCACAAGTGGTAAACGATCCTGCGCTAAGTAGCATTAAGATTCGCCAGTTGAACTATAATTGAGTTCACTATAAACTATTTAATTTGACTTTTGTTCCTTAACTTTTTTTTACTTTTTAGTTTAATCCAAAAATCATACTAAATCATTCCTTATTTTAATTAATATGTTTGATGGAAAACATTCACTTTATGTTGCTCTCGTCTATTATGGGATCAGCCTTACAGATAAGAACCGCAGCAGATTAAAGACATCCACGTGCAGAGCGGGCACCCAGGCATCAAGCGGACGCTGTATTTCGTGAGACGCGTCGACCCAGCAGTGGCCAAGGTAGAGATTAAGCGAATCGTAAAAGACTGCGAGGTGTGCCAGTCGATTGACCCAGCACCAGTACGATGGCGAAAAGGACGACTGGAACAAAATGATGTTGGCAAAGGGTGGGAATGGATATCATCCATTATGGTGGCAACCACTTTCTTACCCTCATCGACTGTGGTCCCACCCGTTTTGCGATTTGGAGACTGCTGGCACGGCAAGACTCAGCGAGCGTTCTTAGACAGTTATCGTCCGTCTTTTGCGAACGAGGTGCACCAGAGGAAATATTGGCTGATAATGATACAGCCTTTTGCAGCCAGCAAGTAAGGCAGTTTCTGAGTGAATGGGGAGTCCAACTACGGCTGCGATGCGCGTATGTGCCATCAGGCAACGGTGTCGCGGAAAGAAGTCACCGCAGTATCAAAAGAATTGCCGCTAGGAAGCAGTGCACCGTTGAGGAGGCAACATACTGGTACAATGTGACGCCGAAGGACGGGGTGACCCCGGTAACCGCACCCGCGATTGCCATCCACACGTACCGGGTACGGGTAAAAGGAATAGACGTTGCGCAGTCACATGTCGACGAAGTGGTTTGCGAGCCATATGCTGTGGGGGATTCCGTTTGGGTGAAACCCCCAGGCAGTCGATGCACCACCCGATTCAAGCGGGGACGAGTGACTGGTGTGGTCAGTGACCAATCTTTCCTGGTCGACGGAGTCCCGCGTCACGTACGCGATCTCCGCCCTGCTGTAGATGTGGATTATTCATCTACCGATGAAGATGATGAGCTATCCGGAGTCCCGCGTCACGTACGCGATCTCCGCCCTGCTGTAGACGTGGATTATTCATCTACCGATGAAGATGGGCCATCCGGCGACGAGTTATTGAATGTCGCCAATGATCCCCCCGAAGATACAACCACTAGCCCGTCGGACGATTCAGAGGCAGAAACTGTGGTGCACGTACCGCTTCGAAGGAGCGCGAGAATAAAAATGCCGCCCCCACCCTGCACAGTGTGATCATGAGATCAGGGGGGAGTGTGACAGAGAACACGAGGTGAGTGGCCCGCCGTATTCTCGAAGGAAGCGGGCTAGGCTTTGCCTGGCATGTGGAATCGAACCCACGTCCTTCGGAATGCGAACGGGCGACACATTGGCACCGAATTCACGATACTACTGTCCCGGGTGTAAGCGCCAGGTGCCCGGATGATGGCTACGAAGATTCCGGCAGCTAGGATTGGCTCATGAATCTCGTGCGTGGGGTGCAGACACCCGGATGTTGAAGGAAAATCTTGTATAAGTAGAGGTGGGGTGACGACAGCAAGCAGTTGCGATTTTTCAGCTGCTGATGATAATAGAGTTGGTGATTGTACGACGACGACGACGGATTTTTTTCTTGTGCTGTAGATTTTATGACGGCAACGACATTGTTGACCCCCCCTCTCTTCAACAAGTCGAATTTATTTTCCCCCTCTATTTTCTTTTCTTTTTCGTACCAGAATTAGTAATTTGTTTTTGCTTCAGAAAAGAAATTATTATACGTACGATCGTCCATACAAAAAATAGTGCACACGTCAAGATGCGATAACTATGTCAACAGAGATTAAGAATTTACGGAATTTAAGGGAATTTACTTTAAAATGCAAACATTTAAAAATAAGAGAAATTTGTGTTTTCTTTTTTAAAACACATAAACTTGGAATTGTTCTTTATATTAAACGTAAAAGAAAACATTAAAAAGTTAATTTTCAATTTTTTTTATTGCCGTTTTAAAATATTTTTTAACAATCCTCGTGCGTATTAAAAAACGTGTTTTGCACATAGCTATTTATCAATGGATGATCTTTATAATGTATTATTTATTTTATTTCAAAACTTTCTCATTTTTTTCAGGTCACTTAATTTTGACCCCCCCCCCTTATGTTGGGGGTGTAACATTTTGCGAGTTGGTCATTTTCTGTACTAATTACAGTATAAATAATGAGATAAAAGACCGAAGTTATGAATAGAAACAAACAAAAAAATTTACGGGGGCTGTTCTATGAGAAAATAAGAACCGAAAATCGAAAAATAAAATGTAAAAAAATAATGAATCATTAATTTTTGGAGATTTCTTTTTTACTCATTTAGATAATTATTTAATTGGCTATTAAAAAAATTATACATCGATATTTTTTCTGCTTAAATGAGGGGGGGGGTACATTTTCAATAGAGTTTTTCTTCAAAACTAATTACATTTTGCACCTAAAATTAAATAGATATTTATTTCTAGAATCTAAAAATATATCATTTTAAACTTAACATCAGATTTTTCACATTTTAAATGAATTTTATATATTAATTTTCCATAGCAAAAATTCTAAATTAAAGTTTAGAAATAAAATAACTGATGCATTATAAAATTCATTAATTCATAAATCAATACTGAAAATTTCATTAAAATCGGATTATTACCTGATTTTTGGTAAAATTTTTTGCAATTGCGAATGTTACATTAAAATTGTAAACGAACACTTAAAACCCTTGAAAAAGAGACAGAATGGCGGATCGCGTCGAAATTGACCAGAACAAATCGTTTTAAATGTATTAAAAATAAACTGCATAATCAATGATATAGCCATATACAAAAAATTCATCTGCTAGGAGTTTTAAAAGCGAATTAAAAATAATAAAATCTATTATTTAAGGTCAAACTTTGTTTAAATCGATAAGTAGTAACATACTGACTTTCATTAAAAAAGAAAAATATTATTACAATATGCAATTTATTTTTAATACATTTTATACATTAAAAATCGTCCGAATTTCAACAAAAAGTTACGTTGAATTTATTTTGATTTATCGTGTTCAATAATGGCTTTAAAATATTTTTAAAATACTTATAAACATTTATTTTTTAGAAATAAGTAAAGCGTTACTTTAAATACATATTTATTAAATGTTACTGAAATTTTACACACTCGTTTTAACTTTTAACCAAGTAAAATCCGTTTTTGTATGTAAAAAATTCAAAAATATATTAGTTTCATTGAAAATAAAATTTGCATATTATTTACATTTCGTGTATGGTATTCCATAATTGCCATAATATTTTTAACTTTTTTGCCTTGTTTGATTGACGACAGGGAACTGAGCACCCAACTCGAAAAATAAAGAACTTTTTAGAATTTTTTTTTACAATCTGATAGATTGGTGTGCAATCGATAATAATCCATTGAAGGAAAGAAAAAAAAAAAATTTTAGATGGTGGGGGTTCCAGATAGTCTTTTCCGGCCAGACATGACTATTGCAATCTTTTTTTTTATTTTAGTAAAAAAAAAAAAAATGTTAATTTAAAGATAAAGAAAACATCAATTAGAATTTGAATATTTTTAATTAATAATTAAAAATATTCAAATTCTAATTGATGTTTCCACTAATTTGAGCCTATGAAATTTACCTGTAAGTTTCATTGTGTTAAATATAGGGGGGGGGGGGCTATATTTAACACAATGAAACTTACAGAAAAATTAATATTTTCTTGAAAAAATTTTTTCCATTCTAAAGAAAAAACATAAAATAAACTCCTGATGATTTTTAAAAAATTTTTCAGCATACGAAAATAATGAAAATTATTATTGAAAAACAATGTTTTCATTTTTGCACTGTTAAATCAACTGAAATTTAACGTAGCTAAAAACAGGTTACGATAAGAGGATTTTAAAAAAATTCTATGAAAAATCAATTAATAATCTGATTTTCACGAAAATTTCCATAAATGTTTACCATTGGATGTAAATACATCTGAATAAGGTTTTTTTCTAAAATATATTAGGGGAAATATTTTTTTACGAGGTCTATTCCCCCCCCCTATTTTATTTTATGAGATAAAAAAAATGACGCGTCAGAAATTTTTTTTTTCTTTTTTTCTATAAAGATAAGAGTCTGAATAACTATATCAATGAAATTGTATGAATGTACGAGGTGTAGGTTTTTGAGGAAAAATTAATGAAATCGGAAATAAAAAGTGCAAAAAAATGTCATAGTATTAATATTTGAAAACTTTTTTTTGCTTTTATAATTGGTGTGTACTATATTCTATTAAATTGTAAAAAAAAAACATTTTTTTTTAAGAAATTAATTTTTGAGAGATTTTCAATCTTTTGTGTGATTAAATATTTTTATTTTCTGCGTGAAATAAATTAAATATTTTTTTTTTCCTGCGTCAAAAAATCGAATTTTTCACGGATATTTAAAAATATGAATTTTAGAATTCAGGTGAACAAAACATTGGTCCGATACGAGCTCGATTAATATTTTTAAAAGAATTTGTCATTTTTATTGTTGAATAGTAATGTATGATCCTTAGAATATACGGAAGAGCATAGCTGACATATTTGTTTTACAAAGAGACGAGACGCTTCTAAGTAACCGAAGTTTGTTCCTGTTAGGCTGACAGTGTTAGCGTGAAAAAATTATTTCATTTAACTTTTTTCAATAATTAAAATAAAAAGTAAGTATAATAGATTATTTTATCAGTTTTTCTCTTAGAAAAAATTATTCAAATTTTTATTCCATACTTTTACTGGTTAATCGTAAAAGGGAAGTAATGTGTAACTTTTCTGTCTATATTACGGTCTGAAAATTACCCTTTCGCATGTAATACGAGCAGGTTTGTTTATTTTTTAAGATAACGATGTAATTTTTCCCAATCGGATAATTTGATCTTTGAATTAACTATTTTTCTTTGTAACAACCCTGTACGTCGTAAAAGATCGTACTGTACGATCTTTTTTTTTACGAGATATTTGATAAACAAAGTTCGGAAATATCTATTTCCGTTTTATTCAAGATGGCTTAAACGGTTTGGTGGTACCTATTAATTAAAAAAGGAATAATTGAATTAAAAATAGTAATAATAAAATGAACTTACCTTAACTTATTAGATATTGAATCTTTCGGTTAAATTACTGACACAAAGATTAACTCTTCTTGAATATAGGAAGATATTTCATATTTTATGTATTTGGTCTTAATTGTCTTCCATACAATTAATCTTCTAACATTATGTGTTTATATTGAAAATCAATTTAATTGTTTTAAAATATGTGAATCTTGATATTAGGTTTAAAATCTTATATTTTTAGTTTCTAGAAATAAATATCTATTTAATGCAAACCTTATTTTATACTCCTAAAGTAGTAAGTTTTGAAGAAAAACTCTATTAAAAATTTACCCCCCCCCCTTTTTAGCAGAAAAAATATCGATGTATATATTTTTTTAATAAGATAATAGTCAATTAAATAATTATGGAAATGAGTAAAAAAGAAATCTCCTAAAAAATTATTTTAAATATTTTTTTTTTACATTTTATTTTTCGATAATCAATACTTATTTTCTCATAGAAGAGCCACCGTAAAAAAAAAATGTTTGTTTCTATTCCTAACTTCGGTCTTTTATTTCTTTATTTATACTGTAATTAGTATCAAGTAAGGACCAACTCGAAACAATTTTACGCCCCCAACATAAGGGGGGTCAAAATTAAGTCACCTGAAAAAAAAATGAGAAAGTTTTGAAATAAAATAAATAATGCATATAAAGATCATTCTTCGATAAATAAACACTGAAAATTTCATTAAAATCCGATAATTCCCTGTATTTTCTGTAGGGGGTGGGTGGGCTAAAATAATTTGGTCAAAAATGACTTTGAGGCTCTGTTTGCCACTCCCTAGTTACTACTTATCGATTTAGACAAAAGTTTGACCTTAAATAATAGATTTAATTAATTTTAATTCGAAAAAAAAAATTGTTTTTTATCGGTTCATTTTTTCAGATTTCATCATAATGTAAAATAAGGAGGGCGGGACCTCGTAAAATATTTAAAAAAATCCCATAATATATTTTAAGAAAAAACTAGTTTAAACATAAATTCAGCAACAGGTGAATAGTTACCGAAATTTCCGTGAAAATTTGACTGTTAGTCATAGAATTAAAAAAAAAAGCCGGTAGTCATAACTTGTTTTTGGCTATGTTAAATTTCAATTAATTTAATGGTGCGAAAATGTAAACATTGTTTTCGTTCAATGTTATTATTTTCGTAAGTTGAAAATTAAAAAAAAAAAAAAAAAAAAAAAAGTTTCTTCTTTAGAATGGTCTAAAATTTTTGAAGATTAATCTTTATTCAAATTAGCGGGAGTAAATTTGACACAGCAAATTGGATATCCTTCTTTATTAAATTTTTTCTGGATGTTTACAACAAAGTGGACATTTTCACATTTTATTCAATACGTGAGTATAACCAGGTAATTTATGACGAGAGCTTTATGTTAGTTTGCTATGGGAATTTTTTTTCGTATCTAATTACAAACCTTGGCTTTAGTATTAAATAACCCGCGTAGACTGAAATGCCATTAAACAAAAAATCCAAACCAAAAATCTTGTACATAATTTCATTCACCGGAAAAAAGACTAAAACAGGAAGTAGAACTCTTCTTTTATAAAGACAATAATAGTGATATTCATTCAAAATGGCGTTAAGTGATATATTGGAAAACTTAACGCAACCAGCTCCTTCTTTTCTTGACCCCGAAGACGATTTTGGTGATAGTAAGTAATTATTTTTAAAGCTTAATTTTGATATACAATAGCCATGGTTGAAAAAGTTTATTATTGATTCCTAAAATATATTTACACGATTTTTTTATCGTTTGTTTAACGACTCATTGGAAAACACGTGTTTCCCGTCCCTTCGTTGTCAGCGTAAATATTTAAAAAAACAAGTATGTTTAACAAATTTCTATACAACTTACAAACATTTTCCTAACCGAAGATTGAAACATTGTATAAGGGGGATATTATTTCACTTTACTTTGCATTATTTTCGTATATTACTAGATTTAAGCATCATTAATATCCTAACACGTGTTTGGTTGCTGTCTCTTATCAAAGAAAAAAAGTATCTGTATTCCCTGCAGAGGGGTAACCCCCCGCCCCCCGACAAAAATGGGGCGTCCTTGGAATCCCACAACTGCATCTGATAGTGAAGCTCTAGTTCTGGAGATCTGGTGGAGTCATTCCTTCATTGTCATTACTCTCATGTCTACTCTGACCTGGAGTATCAGTGGTAGTATCTGTTAGTTTTCTATCTATGGGTCAAATAGATCTGTAAAAAATAATTGCTATTCGATAGAAATGTGTGCAACCTCCTTCCAACAAACAAAAAAAAAAAAAAAAAATTTACATAATACAATCCGAAATTATAGAATAGAAATTTAATTTTTAGATATTTCTTTTAGAGGTAAAATAATTACATAACTTGTATATTATTAAACCAAAAAAATAATGAAAATTAAAACAATATGTAGAGGTGACAAGACTTTCGGACCACCCTGTACAATGAATGCTCAAACCTCTTGGCATAAAATCACACTAGACGGGTTGATATGATGTGAAAATCAATCTATCTAAAATGCACTGATAACCCTCTCTTCGGGGTGGGGGGTTAGGTGGCTTTGGCCACTGGACCAGTGTTAAATTAACATCGTTAATCCCAGGGGGCCATCCTCCCAGGCAACACCTGCTCCCTTGATTTAAAAGGGCAGGGCTGTGTTTATTGCCCAGTGCCTGAGGCGCCCCTTTGAGGGGGAATGCCTACTGGATCTATTCATTTTTTGCACCCCCATCACATGGTTTGTGGGTGGTCCCACATTAAATGACCTTGTGTCATACCTCCATACATGGGATGCAAAGTAAATACCCTAAAAAGAGTGGTTTTATATCTAAATGTAAAATAATAAAAAAAAAAGATTCAATCATTATTTGAGAAGTCATAGAATTAATAAATTATATCTGCGTTATTCGGACTATTGTCTCATCTTCATTGTTATTTGTACAATGTTTCGGCTGTTGTGCCATCTGGCCTTCTTCAGGTTTTTCTTGTCAGGAACTTTCTTGTCGTAATTAGGACCCATCACGGAACTTTGAACCTAACCCTTTATTCAGTCCACAGGGGTATCCTGTTCTCATTCCACTAACCATAGCTGGGGTAATTATTATTCTATGTTACTGCTGCCCTTGGCCAGGATTGAACCTGCAGTTCAGAGATAACTGTCACTTAGAACTCTCTTAACCTAACTCCTTTATCCAATTGGACAATCCAGTGTGAATTTTGGGAATTTCTAATGTCCTGTTTTGGCTAGAATATCTACCTATTCACTTATGTATGATTTTTTTACCTAGACTCATATTGGGTGTGTTTTTTTTTTTAATTCTTAAATTATAATATTCTAGTATAGTTGTACATTGACTTACAAATGCCCCAACTTATGAATTTCCACTTGGTTAATTTTTTTTTCTTCTTTGCTTTGTGTTAAGAGCTAAAATTTGAGGTATGAGCAGGCTTCAGATATGCATATGTTAACAAGTTCACTAAAAACATTTAAGTTTGGAAATTTATTACGCTATTAATGAATCTAATTAATTTACTAATATTTGTATTATATATTATGTATTATTTATACTAGCAAGAATATGTGCCCTCTGGTCGTAAGTATTGAAGTTTTGATGTAATGAAATTATATTAAATTAGAAAGACTAAAGATTGCAATAATTTTAATTGGTTTCTATAGAAAATCATTCATAGGATTGATTTTAATGTCGGAGAATAAAACAATAACATAGAGATCAATAACACCAAGTAATTATTTATTAAACCTGGTTTTGTTAAAACCAGTATGCAAATTAACCACACTATATATTATGTAAACCTTTATTTTTTAGTGATATATAAGACACATTGCAGGATTTTAAACGCACTAATAAGATGGTCTGTTTTGAGGCAAATCTAACTCGGATTTTTATAGAGACATCGTTAATAAATAAGATTTATTTAATGTATTTACGATTTTGACTAAAATACTCATTTATAAACTGATGTAAGCAGTGACATAGTTTCGATTACAGACACTGAATCTCAATTATAATTAGGTATTATATATTTATATTATGTACAGTTGAACCTTGACTTATGAGTTTAAATTAATCCGTTTGTAATTCAATTTCTTCATATATCAAATCAATTTTCCCCATTTAAATGAACTGAAATGACATTAATCCATTCCAGCTTCCCCTAAAAACACCCTATTTTTTTTTTTTTTTTTGTTAGAGTTTTTAAATAAGACAAATAGGTTTTTTAATATTTTTTTTGTGACTGGTATCCAAACACCCTTATTTAAATTTAAAAAAAAGAAAAGAAAAATAGCACTGTATTAAAAACATAATAGAATGTTATGAATTATGTAATAATGTTTATTCTTTATAAATAGTATTTTTCTTTGTTATAATAAGCAATAAATCAACCGTTGTAACTTTGAAAACTTGTAATAATAAATGAATAGAAAATTCGTCGGGTTGGACAGTTGGATCACTCCACCGAAAAAAGACGTTCCCCCAACTTCTCCTGACCAAGTCCTTGTTGCCTGCAACAATCTTTTCTAGCAGTCCTTGCCTCTTGTTTACTATCGTACGTCGATGCCCTTGTCAGCAAGACTGGAACGCAACTCCCCTGATGTGTTAAAGCAGGCCTTAAGTAATCATACTGAAATCCCACATCGGGATCAATCGCACAGTGTAGTAATTTACATGAGAGCCAACGAGGTAGTCAGACGTAAAGACATGACTCACGATCAGTAGGATGTGAGTTCAACCTCCCTAATCATTTGCTACACTCACCCCTGATCTGATCTGCCCTGTCGGCTGGGACGTTCGAATGCACCAACTGCACCTCTGCAGAGGGGTAAGACTCCCCCAATGGGGCCACCTGTTGGCCATGTGTGGCGACCCGTGATGCTTAAGGATAGAACCCAGGTGGATGAGCAGTTCATGACTTGCAATACTCCACTTTGGCCCTATCTTGGGCTAGATGGGCGGTCGAAGAGGCCCCCTCCGATCAATCGGCTGGTCACGTCAAGACCTTGCACCTATATGATTTTCCCAACCCTATTGCCCTTAGGGCAAGCCCCAACCACTTTTTATCAGATGGGTGCTAGAAGGCAGTCACTGAGGGTCTACATGTCCTGGGAATGACGTTAAACTCTATCTGATGGTGAGGTTCCAGTTTTGGAGATTTTGGGAATGTGGAGCACCCCTTCATCACCATTGCTCCCTGGTCCACTCTGACCCGGAGTGGTAGTACCTGTTAGGGTCCCATCTATGGGTTAAATAGAAAAATGTATTTATAAAAAAATGAATATTCATTAAGAATTGATTTATTTCAAAACTTTATCAGCATTAAATGACCCACTGAGGTTGATATGCCGTAAAACAAAATCAAACCAAACCAAACCAAACCAAACCAAACCGGATCTGATTTTGCATGCCGGACATATTCGTGCATGCTTTGAGATACCACGTGCATGATTTCTCTCGCCACTCTCTCTTGTAAGTCAAAGTTATAAGTATTATTTAGGCATGGAAGTCTAAATTCAAGTGTGGAAGTTAGAGGGAGATAACTCATGAAAAAAATAATTTAGAATTGAGGCAAATTTATGTAAGCCTACAAGTTTAAAATTTCCTACAGCAAAGTTACAATGCAGAACCAAAAAAACAGAAGAGTGAAAATCCAAGTATTTTAAAGTAAAATGGAGGTTATTTCCTTAAACTCTAACATAATCAAAAGGGAACCACTCTTGACTGATTATTTATTTTCCCATTAAACTAACCCTAAACCCTAACCCCGTCTTCTTTTTTCCTAGTAGATCAATAAATAAATAAATAATTTATCAGTCAAGAGTGGTTTCCCTTTGTTTATGTTAGACTTATAGGAAATAACCAAAAGAGAATAATTAATATTTGTGTAAATCTTCTGAATATCAAAAAGAACAATCTTTAGTAATCATTTTTAAATATACTAGCAAATATATGCACCCTCCGGGTGCAAGTATTTTAGTTAAATTTTATAATAAAATATCATGTTAAATTAGAAATGCTAATGAAACTGAATAAGAATGTAGATAAAAAGATTTGGAACAGAGGGGGTATGATTGAAAAATAGAACAACTTTGACTCTTCCATCATTTTCCGTTACTCCCGTCTTTCATTGGTAAATTTTCCTAATTAAACTGTTTAGTTAAAATAGGAAGTAAAGAATAATATTACAGTTATTTCTTCTTGTTGAGGGATTTCTTTTAAGATTTATTGAAGAGATTTTTGCTCATATTCAATAAGATAAAACCAAACAATTAGAAATCAATAATACTAAGCATATATTTATTAAAATCAATTTTTTAAGATCAATATGCAAATTAGCCTTCCCATTCACACTGTAAACCTCTATTTTGTTGTATATATAAATATAATTACATGTTGTCAATATGTAGACATAGTTAACAGTATTAATAATGTAAGACAATTTTATTAATAATTGAG
>CM042163.1:88310536-88345536 GCA_023376005.1 Doryteuthis pealeii | reverse complement strand
AAGGCGGTGGCTGAGGGTTTTCATGTCCTGGGAATGACATTAAACTCTATCTGATGGTGAGGTTCCAGTTTTGGAGGTTTGGGGAATGTGAAGCACCCCTTCATCACCATTGCTCCCCGATATAATAGGTTACAAGATAGATAGATGGCTTTAATTAGGACCCATAAATTTTCCCAGGGACTTATTCAAAGCAAATATGTGTGTCCCAGGACGCACTAAATCAAAAAGCTATCAGCATCACTGCAAGAGTATATATTAATTCTTACTGGCTTGAATAATATACAAAATTATTTTCTGCTCTGGAAAAAAAAATCCTACCAAAAATGGTTAATTTATTGACTGTTGAATTGATATTGATTAACTAGTTGAAGTGTTGGTAAATCTCAGTTGTCATTCTATTATTCCTACATCAATTATCCGCCCTGTCGGCTGGGGTGTTAGAATGCTGTAAAAACTAATTCAATGAATAAATGCATATACAAATTACATATTTAGGAAGATTATTTTCTTTTCTTTACAACCATAAAATATTTTTTAAGTTTGAACCATAAATATGTGAGAAATTGTGATTTTAAATCAATAATGTTCAATTTTGTGACGCTAGTTAAAGGCATATTTTAAACTGTTGACAGGATTTTTTACGCTCGTCGGACAAATAAATTTGAGTTTTTTTTTTCAAAATAACTTTCAAATAAAAACCCGAAGCATCTAACAATCTTTACATTTTACACATCATATACCAAAATAATTCTCAAACTTTCTAAATTTACATACAAAGTGCGTCTTTTTCGCAAATCATACTAATTTTGAACAAATAGTCTTGGAGTTTGCACTATTGTAATTTTACTTCTATGGGTCCTAGAAACAAAAAAAAAGCTCCCTTTCGTACTTTCAGGTGTCTTCTAATTGAATGCAAAATTTCAAGAATATTGATAAAGATTAGCCACTTAGATTTTCCAAAGAAATGTAGAGTGTAAAATGTATTCTCGGAAAAAAATTCCTATCACGCATTTTTGTTTTTTTTGAAGCAACATACGTTTTTAACTTGCTGTAAAAAGATATTCAATTAATAAAAACACATATAAGTTACATATTTAGAGAGATTGTTTTATTTTCTTTCCAGCCATATAAATATTTTTAAGATTGAACAATAAATATACGAGAAATTGTGATTTTTAAATCAATAAGGTCTGATTTGTGACGTCATTGACAGGATGTTTTTACATCCGAAAATCGTTTAAATTCGAGTTTTTTCTTCAAAATCAAAATTTTCAGAGAAAAACCCGAAGCACTTAGCAATCTTTAAATTTCACAAATTTTATAGGAAAATAATTTTGAAACTCTCTAATGTTATGGACAAAGTACGTCTTTTTTGCGTCTTTTATATTTTTTAAACAAATAGCCTTCAACTTTGCCCTCTGATATTTTCGTATCCACGGATCCTAGAAACAAAAAAAGAAGAACCCGTTTGTACTTCCAGATGTCTTCTATTTGAGTACAAAATTTCAAGAATATTGATAAAGATTAGCCACTTTGATTTTGAAAAACAAAACAGCGTGTAAAATTATCCTACAAAAAACAGGTCATTTTTTGGTTTTCAGCTGTTCGACTGAAAATACGGTTTTAACTCGCTGTAAAAAATAATTCAATTGATGAAAACCGATAAAAGTTACATATTCAGAAAGATTACTCTATTCTCTTTCCAACCATATAAATCTTTTTAAGATTGGTTAAGAAATACTTGAGAAATAGCAAATTGAACTGATTAAAGTTGCAAATTTGAAAATGTCAGCGTTTTTCAGCTAAATGCTTGTAATGCTACTCTGACCCGGAGTTGTAGTACCTGTTAGGGTCTCATCTATGGGTTAAATCGTAAAATGTGTTTGAAAAAAAAAAAAAAAAAATTGAGTATTCATTAAGAATGAATTTGTTTCAAAACTTTGTCAGCATTAAATGACCCACCGAGACTGATACAAACCAAACCAATTTTTTTTTCTTTCAGAAAATATAGAGAATGGAGATGCTTCTGATGATGAAGATGATGATAAAGAAGATGCTGTGGAAGAATCTGATTCTGAAGATGATATGGATATTGAAAGTTTCAATCAGAACATAAAAGAAAAATTCCAGAGTGAAAGGTGAAAAACTTGAAAAATTGGCAAATTATTTATTTTTGCATTTAAAGTTTTAAAATAAATGTTTTTTCTTTTTCTTCTTTCAGATCTTTTTCTCTCATTCTTCTCTTTCGTTTTCTCTCCTTCTTCTCTTTCTTTATTAGCATAAAATATTTTTGTAATTTCATATGGAAGTAAGATGACGAAATTAATCTGACAGTATGTGGAGAAAATTTAGAAAAACAAACACAGGATGTTATGATGGATGGAAAAATTTATTGTTGATAATCGAGCATTTCGATTTTACAGTAGAAACCTTCTTCAGGACTAAGGATTTGTGTAGATAAAAGATGAAGGATGTTTTGTATGCATTGAATTAGAAAAATATGTGGAAAAAGATTATTTACCGTTAGTTGTGTGTCGTTTGTAGTTGATAGTTGATGACGTGATTATTGTATGTGAAAGTGAAAATTAATGATCAGAATACGTAAAAAGCTGTGGCGTGTTCCATATAAATATTAATGTATAAAAAGTGAGAGAAGTATTAATTGTTAAATTGTTTAACATAAATCTACACATACCTATATAGAGACATACAATACACACATATATATACATATATATGTAATTTCATATATAAATACCCCCCCATCATGATTTGTACCCACTATAATACTGTGGACTCCTACACATGGGCACACCAGTGTTGGCCGTCCAGCAAAGACTTACAACAGCTGCGTGCAGACACTGGATGTGGATTTGAGAACATTAGATGCCAAGTTTAAGGACCTGCCTGGAATGATGATCTATAGGGACTAATGGTATTTACCTTGCATCCCATGGTATGTGAGTATGACACAAGGTCATTTAATGTGGGAACATGGGATGCTGGGTGCAAAAAATGTGTCAATCCTGTCGGAACTCCCCCTCATGTTCATATTAAGAATATCTCTGAAGATACTTCAAAATTAATAAGACCTTGGACAATTATTTTTGCATGGCAATAGCCTTAAAAAAAAAGATATATATATATATATATATATATATATAATAAAATACTTGTATATAAAAAGTATTTTACTATATTCCGTTGTAAAAATATACCTTGACAAAGGGTGAAGGCCACCCAAAATATTGGAAAAATAAAGCGAATCAAACAATAGTTATATATTAGAACTGTTGTTTATTGTTCACTTTTTGTATATTTTCTATGCTTCTAATATCACTGAAAACGTTCGCAAGACCAATAAATTGATACACAACTAAATTTAAACAGCTGCAGTCCAAAAAGACAACAAGACGATAGCAAAAAATTAAACACACACACACACACTTCTAACAAATCCTACAACCACTTCCCTTTTTTACAACCACAACAAAAGATTAAGACATGATTTTCAAAGAAAGAAAAACTTTTGTCAAACCGTCATTTGACCAGAAACTCCAAAATGATTCTAGTCTCTTCACAGATTTTACGAAATACAGTGAAAACTTTGAGTTTCTGGTTGAAGTAAATTTATCAGTCAAATGACAGTTTGTCTTTCTTTGAATGTTAAATATTGCTCTGTACATAATTAATTTATTAGTTCTTATACATTGAGCTCTCTTTGGGATTTATAAAAATCCTTGTATGAGTCTATAAGTTTACACCTACAAGAGCATACAGTATTGATGTACAGTGAGATTTTGATGAGTCCAAATAGAATCATTCCTTACTTACTAGTCATTTGTATTATCTTATATACATACATATGAAAGTAAATCTGTTTGAGATGGCAATAGCCGATAATTTTTGGGAGAATGTGCTTAATCGAAGTCATACCTAATTTTTGAAAATTAATTAGTTGATAATTAATGAATTAGGCAAGCATATCTGTTCAAATGTAAAGCGTAAACAAATCGAGAAAAAGTCAATCTCTGTATGTACATTTCGGCATACAGACATTGACTTTTTCTCGATTTGTTTATGCTTTACATTTGAACAGATATGCTTGCCTAATTCATTAATTATCAATTAATTAATTTTCAAAAATTAGGTATGACTTCGATTAAGCACATATTCTCCCCAAAATAAATAATATATATATATATATCCTTTAATAGTGCAAATATACAAATGGAAAATAAGATTGTAACGTTGAATTTTTACACAATCTCAGTTTTTGCAAGATTAAACATAACTAGATTACAGGAAATGATCAATATACAAGAGAAGCTGGGGTGGTAAATTGGGTCCGTAGATTGGCGGACTCAAACTGGCTCCAGAGCTGCCCAAAATGTAGTGTGCTTTGGTCGATACTATGGAGAGGTCATACTGTATTTTTACTCTACTTGCTTGTGTGTTTATATTTTGTTATTGCAATTTCATTGGTGACACTGCATCTCTAGTTTTTTTTTGTGATGTTAAAGTGAACAATTATCTCCCATATTTGTGCATTTATATATTTAGTTGGAAGAATGGGGGGAGGCAGCATAAGGTGTGGAATTTGGGTAATTCTAAATCATTCAAAACCGATGCTTGTGTATGGTCGAGCATTGTCATGCAGAAGGAGGACATTTTGATTGGCAAATTGGGTCTTACTCCTCGAGATTCTTTCTCTGAGTCTCGTTAGAGTCTCAGTGTAGACCTTAGTTTTATTAAAATAATTCACATGAAATAAAGAAAATGGCATTAGTTTTTGACTCGCTTTCGTATTAATATACTGCTTTTTATTTTTATCTTCCTATATAGTACCCAAGACTTGGGCTCTGATGGTTTTAGTGATGATGATGATGCTATAGGAGATGATGATGATGCAGAAGAGGAGGAGGATGATGATGATGATGAAGAAGAGGGTGAAGATGATGATGGTGGTAGTGATGAAGAAGATGAAGATAATGAAGAAGAAAGAGATGAAATTCTGGAAGAAGGAAAAAGAGAAGACAAAGATATCCAAAGTTTTTCTAAACTTGGTATTGAGAGTGAAATGGCCAAGGGGAAAGCAGTTCAATCTCAGTTGGGTGAGTATTTTAACATTTTTTTTTCTCCACCTTTGTCAATATTTCTCTGAGTAGCTGTGTACACAGGAAGCGGGAATTGTGTCTGATATCCTGTGAATATATTTTCAGTTAGTCAGTTTACGATACTGTAAACAATAAAGTCTAATTTATATAATAATGAAATTTTATTGTGTACAGTTCTCAGGTGCACCACAACTCATCAAAGTCTCATGTCTAGTACACAGAATAATGTTGTGTCAGGAACATGAACAGTTTACAGTAGTAATATGTGTGCATATGTGTATGGAGAGGGTCATCAGGTATAGTGTCGGTGGACTACAGGAAGTATGGAGGCTTTGAAAGATTCAGTGTTTCTGCAGCCTACAACAGATGTGGGAAGCTTATTCCATGCCTCCACAATTCTGAGCATAAAGAAATGTTTCCGAAAGTCACGTGAGTAGTGCTGTTTTCTGACTTTGTAGCCCATGTGTGTTAGAAAGATGGAGATCAAAAAGGTGCTCATGGTTGTTGTTTAGTATTTATATTTTAATTCGCTGTCATTGCGTTACCTCCCTTGATTTGGAATTCATATAATACTTACCGTATTTGACGACATATAGGACACACTTTTTTCCAAAATTTTGGCTCAAAAAATTGCTCTGCATCTTATACATTGTAAGTGAAGTTTGGGTTATTTCTTATAACTCCAACCTAAAAAAGGGGAACCACTCTGAATGAATTTTATCTGTCAATTAATTTACCCATTATTTTCCCATGAAAGAAAGGAAGAAAAAAACACGGTTTTAAGGTTAGGGGTTAGGGTTATTTTAATGGGAAAATAATGGGTAGATTAATTAACAGATAAAATTGATTCAGAGTGGTTCCCCTTGTTTTAGGTTGGAGTTATAGGAAATAACCTTTTACCTACCGTAAACTCCATGCATCCTTATTTTATTACTATCTTTCTGCTAATGTAATGCACAACTAGACTGTTTTCAACAATATATGCTTAAATACAATAAAAACTTTTTTCCTGAATCTGAAAGGGGGGGTGTGTGTCTTATATGCCGTCAAATATGGTACCTCCCTTAGAACTGTTCTATGTATATTTGCTGCTTCTTTTTGACTTGGTAGTTTTTTCCATAATGCTGTGGTCTAATCTCATCCCTGTTTAGATATTTAGTTTATCTTTGAAAGAATGAATATTCAATTGAGATATTTAATGAAATGAATTGTAACAGTGGAATTTTTTTTTTTTTTTTTTTTGTGTGAACTGAAAAATTATGATTTGAATAAAAAAACACCTTAAATTTTTTCTTTTATTTTTTCTTGTTTTTTAATTAAGAAAAAAAAAAGCCCTGTATTGCATAAAAACATAATAAAAATAGAATATAATGAATTATATGCTGCAATGTGTTTTAATGTTTATTTTTTTATAAATGATATTTTTCTTTGTATCAAATTTGGAAACTTTAAAAAAAAGTTAAAAATTTTTTTTTTCTTTTTAGAGAACTTATTAACCCTTTATCTACCATTTCCATCGACAATATCCGTGATGAAATGGTTGACAAGCTAATATTGTATTGTTGATTCTTTACTACTGAATAGAAATGTATTCATTTAGAAAATGGTTTAGAGTTAGAAATAATGATGAGTTGATAATCTCGTGCATTTTTTTTTTGGGGGGGGGCATCTGGTATTTTGATTGTTGGTGGTTTGGGGGGGTGCTCTGGTAGATAAACGGTAACATCAGTTTATTTGAAGCTCGTACCTTTTTAAAAAAAAATTTTTTTAAATTGTCTTAAATTATGCTTTAGACTATTTTTTCTTTGATAAAATTTATTTTGTCAAAATTGTTGAGATAATTTTTATTTTTTCTCGGTTACTACCCGAAATTAAAATCAAAATTGTCTCCCTTGAATACTAACTTTTTTTTAGTTATTTCCTATAAGTCTAACATAAACAAAAGGGAACCACTCTTGACTGATAAATCATTTATTTTCCCATTAAACTAACCCTAACCCCATCTTCTTTTTTCCTAGTAGATCAATAATTAAATAAATAATTTATAAGTCAAGAGTGGTTCCCCTTTGTTTATGTGAAACTTATAGGTAATAACACCTTTTTTTCCCCTTTTAGTTTCTGTTTCATACTTTTTATGTGTTGATTTTCTTTTAGGTATGCTTGACAGCCTTTTAGAAGCAAGGATCAAAATTCAAAGGGCTGTGGCTTCCATGAACCAAATCCCTCAACCGGACACATGGAATGATTTTCTAAGAGAAGGAGGAAACAAATTCTCTTCAGCTGTTAATAGGAGTAAGTATTTACTGAAATTTAACGCAGGGATCATTATATTAAGGAACCACACACAAACCGAAGATCATGTGTGGCTGGTGAATCTTGTCAGCATTCCTCTTTTCATGTGCCTCGGGCACTGGGCAATAAACCCAGCCCTGCCCCTTTAAATCAAGGGGGCAGGTGTTGCCTAGGGAGATACCCTCCCTGGAATCCCGCTGATATTAAATATCTGACCTATCCAATGGCCAAAGCCACTAAACACAGGGTTCGAGGGTCGGGTAAGATATCAATAAGGGTATGTATTAACAAGTATTTAAAATGAATAATTGGTTTTAAAAAATTGGAATAAAACCTGAAAATTGATACAATAATAAAATACAATTACAACATTAATGATGCTACAAAAAAAATATTGTTTTTTTTTTTTTTTTTTTTTTTCCTTTTTTTTTTTCAAGAAATAAATTATATCCTTTTTTTCCCCTCAAAAGTTCATCAGAATTTAAAAAAAGTGTCATTTCATATTTTGAATTTTGTCAAAACATGAATTTTGATTTCCACTGTTGGATAAGCCTTGTGCAAACTACATTGAACTTATATATAAGAACCTCTAACAACAACATATTCCTTTTTTTCTTCCTGTTTCTTTCTCTAGGAATAAAGAATATCCTTTTTATTTATTTATTTTTTTTCAAAAAGTATATGAGGATTTTAAAAAAAGTGGCATTTCATTTTTGTTTTTGTCTAAATATGAATTTTGAGTTTCACTGTTGGATAATCCCTCTACAAAGTATATTGGATTTATAAAAAAAACAATGTTAAACAAGAATCAAACCCTGTTTACACACACACACATACACACACACACACACATATATATATATATATATATATGTAGTGGTATTTTGACTTTTGTGTTTAATTTGTTCCATTGCTAACTCAATTTCCTCATATATCAAATCAGTTTTCACCATTGAAATAAATTGAAATGCTATTAATCCATTCCAACTCCCACCAAAACACCCTATTATTTTAAAAGTATTTTTTTAAAATAAGAAAAATAGCAGTCCGCCCTGTCGGCTGGGGCGTTGGAATGCACCTCTGCAGAGGGGTAAGACTCCCCCAATGGGGCCACCTGTTGGCTGTGGGTGGCAACCCGTGATGCTTAAGGATAGAACCTAGGTGGATGAGCAGTTCATGACATACAATACTCCACTTTGGCCCTATCTTGGGCTAGACGGGCGGTCGGAGAGGCCCCCTCCAATCAATCGGTTGATCACGTCAAGCCCTAGCACCTATATGATTTTCCCAACCCTATTGCCCTTATGGCAAGCCCCAACCTCTTTTTATCGTATGGGTGCTAGAAGGCAGTGGCTGAGGGTTTACATGTCCTGGGAATGATGTTAAACTCTATCTGATGGTGAGGTTCCAGTTCTGGAGGTTTGGGGAATGTTGAGCACCCCTTCATCACCATTGCTCCCTGGTCCACTCTGACCCAGAGTGGTAGTACCTGTTAGGGTCCCATTTATGGGTTAAATAGAAAAACATGAGTTTATAAACAAAATTGTATTATGCATTAAGAATGAATTTATTTCACAACTTTGTCGGCATTAAATGACCCACTGAGGTTGATATGCCTCAAACCAAACAAAAAATAGCAGTGTAATGAATTATGTGCTGTAATATATTTTTTATGTTTATTTCTTTATAAATATTTTTCTTTGATGTAATAAATTTGGAGACTTAAATTGTTTTAGTGAACTTATTAACATGTAGGCTAATCTGAACATTAGCTACATAAATGAGATTAACCTCCCCTTGTTTCACTTTGAGGAAGCCATATGTTTTGGTCAGCCATTTTCATTTCATCGTAATGTGCTTTAACACAAAAATATCATAAAATATGTTTTTCATAACAATTAAGTTCATTTCAAATAATGCATAAGCACATTTAAGAATACATTTTATGATATTTTTATGTTAAAACATTCAGTGGTATTGATCGGAACAAATTTGTATTTTCAGTGTGGATTTACGGTGAAATGAAAATGGCTGAAAAAAGCCATATGTTTTATATGGCTTTCTAAAAGTGAAATAAACAAGGGGAGGTTACTCTCATTTATGTAAATGATATTCAGATTATCAACATTTGTATTTGATGTGTGCTTGTACCTAAAATTTTAGTTCTCAACCCAAAACAAAAAATGAAACTAGAGACAGTTTGTAACTCTGAAAATTCATAACTCAATGCACTCCTAAGTCACTGTACCACTGTGTGTATATGTATATATATATATATATATATATATATATCTTATTATAATGGAGATTGTGTGTTTTTCTGTCTGTAACCGAAACTATATTACTACTCAAGTCACAATTCCCTTAATTATTTATGTCAAATTCTCCATGATTTCATTCTTTTAAACCTTCAGTCATTAATAAAAATTGTATTATATTATTAATACTGTTGACCATATCTACGTACTAATAACATGCAATTGTATTTATATATACAACAAAATAGCGATTTACAGTTTGAACGAGAAGGCTAATTTGCATATTGATATTTAAAATTTTATTTTAATAAATATGTGCTTGGTATTATTGATTTCTAATTGTTTGGTTTTATCTTAAGAAATATAAACAAAAATCTTGTGGATAAATCTTAAAAGAAATTTATTTACAAGAAGAAATAACTGTAATATCATCCTTTACTTCCTATTTTAACTAAATAGTTAAATTAGGAAAATTTACCAATGAAAGAGGGGAGTAATGGAAAATGATGGAATAGTTAGTTTCAAAGTTGTTCTATTTTTCGATTATACCCCCTCTGTTGCAGATCTTTTTATCTGCATTCTTAGTCAGTTTCATTAGCCTTTCTAATTTAATATGATATTTTATTATATCAAAACTTAAATACTTGCACCCGGAGGGTGCATATATTTGCTAGTATATATAAGAGAGTTTCATAATTTGCTTAGAGCATTGTGTATGTATTGGTTAGGAGGTTGATTTAGAAGGCTATCACAATGCAGTTTTGAATAAATAAAAAATAATAATACGGTAACAATGGTGTTGTGTGTTGACCTGTATTTTTTATTATTTCTTGAATTTTCGAGGTAATACCTCTTTATCAAAAGAATTAAACTGAAAACCCACGTACAAAATCCCGCGCTAGGATACAGTCTTAACGTCACAACCAACACGCATTTTCAATGTCACGCGCATTACAACATACGCACACATACAAAAAAAAATAAAAATAAACGCATTCACGCTCACACGGGAATACAGTTATTTCAAAAATAACGTCATTTTCAAAAAAAAAAAAAAAAATTCATTTAGGAAGAAATGCCATAGCTGTACTGCTTCAGTTTAATTCTTTTGATAAAGAGGTATTACCTCGAAAATTCAAGAAATAATAAAAAAATACAGGTCAACACACAACACCATTGTTACCGTATTATTATTTTTTATTTATTCAAAACTGCATTGTGATAGCCTTCTAAATCAACCTCCTAACCAATATATATATATATATATATATATATATATACACTGTAGATATATATATATATATATATATATATATATGTATATATGTACCACTGTAGTATGTATATATATATATATATATATGTATATATATGTACCACTGTAGATATAAGTGATTACTTTTAGAATTAGTCAATTTTTGAAATGTTTGTATTAACATTTTTTTATTTTCTGCTTTCAGTTCAAGGTTCTGTATGCAACTTGCTGAATTCTTTGGTTGAATTGCAGACCACAGTTTTAATGAAGAATCCCCAAACACGACACATCATAACTGGCGATAAAGCCAAAGAAGAGTAAGTGAATTGTGTCATTAACCCCTCCCCCATGTCTATTAGGGTAGGTTGATTTTTCACTTTTTAAAAATATCAAATTGTCCATCTATGCGAAAGTTGTGTGTTAGTATACTGAATACTGATACCAAAAATTAGATCTTTTACTTGCACCATTCTTTGAGGAAATAGCATCAAAGATCGTCTACAAAAGACACTAAAAATCCTCGTTTTCTAAAGGCTAAATTTTGCGAAAACGGGGATTTTTAGTGCCTTTTAGTAGGTGATTTTTTAATGCTATTTCCTCAAACAATGGTACAAGTAAAAGATCTAATTTTTGGTATCAGTATACTAACACACAACTTTCACATAGATGGACAATTTGATATTTTAAAAAAGTGAAAAATCAGCCTACCCTAATGTCTATTCTCTTTTCTCATTCATATTTACTAGCAGGACCTGTGTATATACTACAGTATGATAATTTAATTATTACCATGTTTGATATTTTTACTTAAGAGCTATTGTAAAATATTTCAATATGTAAAAAGTATAATAATGTTTATTTAACTCTCTCACTATTTTTTCTTTCTTTCCTTCTTTTTATATTTTCATTATGTTCTATTGAAGCAGATTAGTGTTATTACTTTTGCATGCTCAGCCCTTCTCTCTATCTATCCCTTACTCTTTCTCTCTATCTATCCCTTACTCTTTCTTTCTTCCTTCCTTTCTTATTTTTTTTCTGTGTAGCCTGTCCTTTTTCCTTTTCTTTATGATAAAAACAGAATATTTCTCTGAATGTTTGAGATGAGGCTTGATGATTAGTATTATCTGCGTTATTCGGACTATTGTCCTCATCTTCATTGTTATTTGTATAACGTTTCGGCCGATATGCCCTCCCGCCTTCTTCAGGTATTTCTTTTCGGACTTGGGAACCTTCTTGTTGTAATCGGGAGCCATCACGGAACTTTGAACCTAACCCTTTATTCAGTCCACGGGGTATCCTGTTCTCATTCTGCTAACCATAGCTGGGGTAGGAGTTGTGTTAATTATTTTTCTATGTTACTGCCTCTACTCAGGATTGAACCCGGAATCCAGAGATAACTGTCACTTAGAACTGTCTTAACCTAACTACCTTATCCACTAGGCCCCCGTGGACTAATTAAAGGGTTAGGTTCAAAGTCCCGATTACGACAAGAAGGTTCCCGAGTCCGACAAGAAATACCTGAAGAAGGCCATAGGGCATATCGGATGAAACATTGTACAAATAATAATGAAGATGGAGACAATAGTCCAAATAACGCAGATAATACTAAAAACAGAATAGTCCATTATCATCTGAGGGGATAAGAATTCAACAATTAAGTGGCACCAAACAATCAGGTTTTACAATTTTGCATTTAATCTTGGATGATTTGGACTGTCTCATTTTTAACCAGAGGGTGTTGCAAGATGATAAGTCGGAAGATTAACAAACAAGACTATTGATATGTAGACAGTTACAGAAAATTTAACAAAGACTCAGCTACTGTTGATATCACATATTACATATTGATCGCAACGTCTTCTCAGATGACTACCACTCCTTCATTCATTGTCCGTTTGTGGGCTCGTTCATGACTCTTTAATCCTGACAAAATCCTGCATATCCTAGAACATATCTGGCACACATAACGATCGGTGCTGACTGCATCGACAGGTGTTGTATACTCATCATTGTCCTCATGTTGGGAATCATGCTGGGTCTTAGAATGTGGCATGGTCGAGACAACAATTGCAGTCGGGTAGCTCTAATGTGATTTCATGGGATTGACCAAGCCGGCCTTTGACAATCACATACATACATACAATTCACCGCGTCTAAACATAAAAAATATCATTTTTAAAAATTGAATTATTTACTTATACAGGATGATTAAAATAAATTTGATATCATTCGAGATGTTTCGGGTGTTTTAGAAAAATTGATATAATTTTGCAATCTAACAACTTTCACTTCCTTTTCCTCTCACTATTCCCCCTGTTTGCTCTAGAATACACCAACTGCACCTCTGCAGAGGGGTAAGACTCCCCTCAATGGGACCACCTGTTGGCTGTGGGTGGTGACCCGTGATACTTAAGGATGGAACCCAGGTGGCTGAACAGTCCATGAGATGCAACAGTCCACTTAGACCCTTACTTAGGCTAGACGTGTGGTTGGAGAGGTCCCCTTCAATCAATTTGCTGGTTACATCAAACCCTAGCATCCATATGATTGTCCCAACCCTATTGCCCTTATGGCAAGCCCTAACCCTTTTTATCATATGGGTGCTAGAAGGTGGTGGCTGAGGATCTTCATATCCTCGGAATGATGTTAAACTCTATCTGATGGTGAGGTTTCAGGTCTGGGGAATGTGGAGCACCCCTTGATCACCATTGCTCCCTGGTCCACTCTGACCCAGATTGGTAGTACCTGCTAAGGTCCTATCTATAGGTTAAATAGAAAGATGTGTTTATAAAAAAAGATTGAGTATCCATTAAGAATGAATTTATTTCAAAACTTTATCGGCATTAAATGACCCACTGAGGTTGATATGCCGTAAAACAAACGAAACCAATTCCTCTCTCTCTAACTTTCTATACTTTAATTTTTTCCCATTTTGTTTTTCCTTCCAACTTACTCTTTCCACACTTTCCAGTTTTTCCTTCTGTTTAAACAAAACAATAAATATTCCATACTTAGATAATCTTAGAATTCATCACTGAAACTCTGATGATTTCTTATGTTTCTCATAACGTATTTGACACACTTTTTTTTCTTCCACTTGTCAACTCGGCTGTTTGTGTTCTTGGCCCTGTTCCCACTCAATCTGCTGTGTTGGTCTTTCAAAGTCGGGTTTAAATACATTTTCGGCTTGCGGATCAGATCAACTTTAGCTTTTTGTATTTTTAACCATGAATCTGACCTGCTGAAGTGGGGGTGCGTCTTATATGCCGTCAAATACGGTCATTTAAAAAAAAACATTTTTTTTAAATCTTGATAAATAAAAATGCATTGTAGGTATTTTCTCAAATAACCAAAAGAAGGGGAGGTAACTTCGATATTATTACAAATAATTTTTTATCATTTCATAATTCCTTTTTATTACTTTATAATTTTTATTTTATAATTTCTATCCAAGATATTCTCTTATTTTTTTTTTTTCTCTTTTTATTCAGGGACAGCGATGATGAGATGTTCAGTGATTTGGAAGATGATTTTGGGAACTCAGAAGAAGAAAATGAAAAGTTAAATACAGAATTAAAAAGAAAACTTACTGCTGATCAATTTCCAATGTTTTTAGCTAAAAGAGCAAGAAAATTTGAATCTTACAGGTGAGCTTTAAAATTATTACTTGTTTCAATAAATCTTTAATTTTTATGCGATTTATCAAAATTTAACAAAATTCCAACTGTTTCTTGAAATCAAGAATTGCAATTATAAAATATCTACAGGATGATTAACTCTTAATGTCCTATACCACCTCATTCCGCCCGGCCAGAAGTCACATTCATTTTCCTAATCTGCCCAAACAATAGCCTTTGTTTAAATGTAATATTAAACATATTTAGGAGTCTTTGGTTTAAGTGAAATAATAGGTAACTTTAGATGTAAAGGCGATTTTTAGCCATTTTTTGATAAATCCTTATAGGAATGGGACTCTGGACTTAGAAAATTCTCAACAGGATGTTGAGAGTTAAAAAAAAAATTCCTAATTAAAAATGGCCTGATACTGTAATATTTAAAAAATCCAAAAGAAACCTTTTCTTTTTATAACTTGATAATACATGAATATATTACAAATTTCCTTGTCTTTCTCTCGTCACCCGTATCAGTCATTGCTCTTGGCAATTTCTCTAGATGGCATCCAGTGTTTGATTAATGTAAGTTTTTTCTTACAAGATATAAAACCTTCAAATCCCAGTGCATCCATGAAACAATTCTTTTAAGCTTGTGTTTTATGGAGAAGAAAGAACCCAGATGCTGCAGTAGTTTGCCCAATGGGATCACCTGTTGGTAGTAGGCAGTGACCCGTGATGCTTAAGGATGGAATCCTGGTGGATGAGCATTCCATGTCATGCAACACTCTACTTTGGCCGTTACTTAGGCTATACTGGTGATGGGAGAGGCCTCCTCTGATCAAGTCAAGCCCTAGCACCTATATAATTGTTCCGAATCCTGACTTAGAATCAGATCTTAGCCCTAAAGAGCACTAAGCGAAACATTAAATAGGTTTATCTGACACCTTATATATATATATAAAAACAGATGCTGCAGTAGTTTATAAGAAATAAAAAAAGGGATTTGCCTATAATGGGTCTGGTTCATAATACTGCATAAAAACATGAAGGACTTTGAAAATAAATTTTAAACTATTTTAAACTTTTTATAATTCTAATGGCCGCATCCCATTGGCAAATTAGTAAAAGCCTCCTGATCGGTAGGTAGACCACGCTTATGCTTGAGAAACATGAAGATCTGCCACATTGACACAAACACAAAGGAGGTAGATGCAGAAAATCGAGTGGCCTGGCACCTTAACGTTAAGCAAGGCGTGGAGAGGAGAGTAGCCTCAACAGCAAAGAGAGCCAGAAAGAGGTAGAAAAGAAAGCAGCCCCAGAAAACAGTCAGTGCACCAAAGACTGTCATTCAGAAATAGGCCTGCACAGCCACTTGCGCAGATGCAGATAATTTATTTATTTATTGGACACTACACCATCCTTGGTGGACTGAAAGGTACCAACCAACCAACCAACTATATGTACTTGGGATGCATTGGAGATGTGTAGTTCAAATCCTAGACAAGGCTGTTTGCATTTCACATAGCACTAATACCCTTGGGGAAAGGTATTAATCCAACTACTCTCCTTCCAGATATGGGTAAATATTAGGGCGGATTGGGTTCTTTAACTGTGGCAATGTAACCAGTCTAGGAGAAGGAAAACTCTGAATTCAAACCTGTTAAATTCTGTTTAAGAAATTGACATTGTGTCGCATCCTGCTCGTGTGGAGGGGTTGATGTGTGTATATATATATATATATATATATATATATATATATATATATAATATATATAATTAGGAGAATATTGAAGACTTGATTTTTATGCAAGATGGTGCTCCTTCACATTGTTGTTCATGAATGGCAACATCATCATTTTCCTGGGAGATTGATGGGTAGACGTGGTCCGGCCAGAATCCCTGATTTAACACCCTGAAACTTTTTTCTTTGGGGTTGGTTGAAGGGGCAAGTCTACTCCATGAAACTAACAATTTTGGCAGAACATGAAGAACGAATATGAGAAATTATTTCTGCTATTCCACAAGAGTTTCTGTGAAGATTAGTGGCTTGAGAGGCTGGAGGTGAATGCTGGTACCGATTATATAATTTTATATAAAACTTCATATTATGTGTGTTCTTCTCATATTCATTTTTTGTCAAAATAAAGATTCAGAAATAGATTGAGATTTTAAAAATAGGGAGTTGCTCTACAATCACCCTGTATAATATATATTTACCAACCCCTCCGCACGAGCAGGATGTGACGCATGGTTAATTTCTTAAGCAGAATTATTAGCCGGTTTGAATTCAGAGTTTTCCTTCTCCTAAACTGGTTACCTAGCCATGGTTGAAGAGTCCAGTCTGCCCTGCTATTTTACCCATCGTTGGATGACGAATTGGATTCATACCTTTCCCAAGGGTATTAGCACTATGTGAAATGCAAATAGCTCCATCCAGGAATTGAACCCGGATTGATGAGTCCATTTCCTGCGACTAACCATTAGACCATGCGCCTCTTGAATAATAAGTGCAAACTCCGACTTTAGTGTCTCATCCGTGGCATTGGCAATGGATGTTCAGTAGCTATAGTATCCGAGTATCCGGACCTGACAGGTCCAACCAAGCTACAAACGTTAAACTGCATCTAGTGGTAAGATTCCAATTTTGGAGCTCTGGGGAGTGTGGAGTACCAATTCATTGCCATTACTCCCAGGTCCACTCTGACCCAGAGTTAAACTGCATCTAGTGGTGAAGTTCCAATTCTGGAGCTCTGGGGAGTGTGGAGTACCCCTTCATTGCCATTACTCCCAGGTCCACTCTGACCCAGAGTTAAACTGCATCTAGTGGTGAAGTTCCAATTCTGGAGCTCTGGGGAGTGTGGAGTACCAATTCATTGCCATTACTCCCAGGTCCACTCTGACCCAGAGTTAAACAGCATCTAGTGGTGAAGTTCCAATTCTGGAGCTCTGGGGAGTGTGGAGTACCCCTTCATTGCCATTACTCCCAGGTCCACTCTGACCAGAGTTAAACTGCATCTAGTGGTGAAGTTCCAATTCTGGTGCTCTGGGGAGTGTGGAGTACATCTTCATTGCCATTACTCCCAGGTCCACTCTGACCCAGAGTTAAACTGCATCTAGTGGTGAAGTTCCAATTCTGGAGCTCTGGGGAGTGTGGAGTACATCTTCATTGCCATTACTCCCAGGTCCACTCTGACCCAGAGTTAAACTGCATCTAGTGGTGAAGTTCCAATTCTGGAGCTCTGGGGAGTGTGGAGTACATCTTCATTGCCATTACTCCCAGGTCCACTCTGACGCAGAGTTAAACTGCATCTAGTGGTGAAGTTCCAATTCTGGAGCTCTGGGGAGTGTGGAGTACATCTTCATTGCCATTACTCCCAGGTCCACTCTGACCCAGAGTTAAACAGCATCTAGTGGTGAAGTTCCAATTCTGGAGCTCTGGGAGTGTGGAGTACCCCTTCATTGCCATTACTCCCAGGTCCACTCTGACCCAGAGTTAAACTGCATCTAGTGGTGAAGTTCCAATTCTGGATCTCTGGGGAGTGTGGAGTACATCTTCATTGCCATTACTCCCAGGTCCACTCTGACCCAGAGTTAAACTGCATCTAGTGGTGAAGTTCCAATTCTGGAGCTCTGGGGAGTGTGGAGTACATCTTCATTGCCATTACTCCAGGTCCACTCTGACCAGAGTTAAACTGCATCTAGTGGTGAAGTTCCAATTCTGGAGCTCTGGGGAGTGTGGAGTACATCTTCATTGCCATTACTCCCAGGTCCACTCTGACCCAGAGTTAAACAGCATCTAGTGGTGAAGTTCCAATTCTGGAGCTCTGGGGAGTGTGGAGTACCCCTTCATTGCCATTACTCCCAGGTCCACTCTGACCCAGAGTTAAACTGCATCTAGTGGTGAAGTTCCAATTCTGGAGCTCTGGGGAGTGTGGAGTACATCTTCATTGCCATTACTCCCAGGTCCACTCTGACCCAGAGTTAAACTGCATCTAGTGGTGAAGTTCCAATTCTGGAGCTCTGGGAGTGTGGAGTACCCCTTCATTGCCATTACTCCCAGGTCCACTCTGACCCAGAGTTAAACTGCATCTAGTGGTGAAGTTCCAATTCTGGAGCTCTGGGGAGTGTGGAGTACATCTTCATTGCCATTACTCCCAGGTCCACTCTGACCCAGAGTTAAACAGCATCTAGTGGTGAAGTTCCAATTCTGGAGCTCTGGGGAGTGTGGAGTACATCTTCATTGCCATTACTCCCAGGTCCACTCTGACCCAGAGTTAAACTGCATCTAGTGGTGAAGTTCCAATTCTGGAGCTCTGGGGAGTGTGGAGTACCAATTCATTGCCATTACTCCCAGGTCCACTCTGACCCAGAGTTAAACAGCATCTAGTGGTGAAGTTCCAATTCTGGAGCTCTGGGGAGTGTGGAGTACCCCTTCATTGCCATTACTCCCAGGTCCACTCTGACCCAGAGTTAAACTGCATCTAGTAGTGAAGTTCCAATTCTGGAGCTCTGGGGAGTGTGGAGTACCCCTTCATTGCCATTACTCCCAGGTCCACTCTGACCCAGAGTTAAACTGCATCTAGTGGTGAAGTTCCAATTCTGGTGCTCTGGGGAGTGTGGAGTACATCTTCATTGCCATTACTCTCAGGTCCACTCTGACCCAGAGTTAAACTGCATCTAGTGGTGAAGTTCCAATTCTGGAGCTCTGGGGAGTGTGGAGTACATCTTCATTGCCATTACTCCCAGGTCCACTCTGACCCAGAGTTAAACTGCATCTAGTGGTGAAGTTCCAATTCTGGAGCTCTGGGGAGTGTGGAGTACCCCTTCATTGCCATTACTCCCAGGTCCACTCTGACCCAGAGTTAAACTGCATCTAGTGGTGAAGTTCCAATTCTGGTGCTCTGGGGAGTGTGGAGTACATCTTCATTGCCATTACTCCCAGGTCCACTCTGACCCAGAGTTAAACTGCATCTAGTGGTGAAGTTCCAATTCTGGAGCTCTGGGGAGTGTGGAGTACATCTTCATTGCCATTACTCCCAGGTCCACTCTGACCCAGAGTTAAACAGCATCTAGTGGTAAGATTCCAATTTTGGAGCTCTGGGGAGTGTGGAGTACATCTTCATTGCCATTACTCCCAGGTCCACTCTGACCCAGAGTTAAACTGCATCTAGTGGTGAAGTTCCAATTCTGGTGCTCTGGGGAGTGTGGAGTACCAATTCATTGCCATTACTCCCAGGTCCACTCTAACCTGATTGTACCTGTTAGGGTCCTATCTAAGGATCAAATATATGAAAAGAACGAGCTTGTGTGATAGGAGGTAAGTGGCTGTGCAATTGCTTTTTGTGGGGGGGGGGTGGCTGCTTCTTCCAGGATTTGTACAAGACATTTCTGATTTTTCTTTGTTTCTTTGTCATGCAAAATCAAGATGAAATATTTCTTTATTTTTCTTAGAAATTCTACAATCCAAAAATGGGATGATAAAACCAAATTATCATCTGGAAAGATCAGCAGTAAATCATTTAATGCCCTTGACCAATCAGCGATGAAACAAGTGAAACAGGTAAATAATTGACAGCATTTTATTTTCATTAAATTTTGGTCAAGTAATTTTATGACTGTTATTGGTAAAAGGGGAAAATCACATCATCATCATCATCATCATCATCAAGGTGTGATGACAGCACATACTCCCTTGGCTGACTCATTTTCATCAAATTTTGGTTGAGTAATTTTATGACTGTTATTGTCAAAGGGGGAAAATCACAAATACATCATCATCATCATCATGGCATGCTGACAGCACGAATCCCCTTGTGTCTCTCTCTCTCTCACCTTTCATACCTATGTTATATATTGGACGGTTAGTGTAGAAACAGATTTTGAATCCAGGTGTTGTTGAATTCAAATCTAATAATAAAATATCTACTCATTTCTATCCAAATATAGCCCTGTTGGCTGGGGATATAGAATACCCTAACTGGACCTCCCCTCAATGGGGCCACTTGTTGGCCATGGGTTGCGAATCGTGATGCTTAAGGATGGGATCTTAGGAATTAAACAATCCCTGACATGTAACACTCCATTTTGGACAGAGAGACACCCTCCGATTAATCAGCTGGTCATGTTAATATACCAGAAACTGGGCATGTAGTTGAGGAGTGTTCATTGGCATACTGACAAATGAAGAACCCGGTGGGGGGGAGGGGAGGGGGGAAGGTGTCTTCTTATAGGATTGTTATAAATGCATTGTTGTTGAAACTTAGAAAATGTTGATTGAGGATGACAGAAATAAACATAAAAAGTTCCTTTGTTTTTTTTTTTTGTGTTTGTGGTAAAAATTGATCCTTTAAAATAAATTAAAAAAAAAAAAATTTTTTATTTAACAATTCTATATTAAAAAATCTTTTTCTTTATAGATTTTATACGACAAAGAAAGGCTTATAAAAAGAACTCAGTTGCAACGATCAGTTTATAAAGTTTTTGGCAAAACTGAAGAGAATGAAAAACAAAATCCGGAAGAAATGGTAAATTTTTTTTTTTCTTTTTTTTTTTTCTTTTTTTCTTTTTTCTTTTTTCTTTTTTCTTTTTCTTTTTTTCTTTTTTTTTTTTTTTCTTTTTTCTTTTTTCTTTTTTCTTTTTTCTTTTTTCCTTTTATTTTTATTTCTTTTTTCTTTTTTTTCCTTTTTTTTTTTTTCTTTTTTTTCTTTTTTTTTTTTTTTCTTTTTTCTTTTTTTTTTTCTTTTTTTCTTTTTTCTTTTTCTTTTCTTTTTTTTATTTTTCTTTTTCTTTTTTTTTTTTTTCTTTTTTTTTTTATTTTTTTTTTTTTATTTTTTCTTTCTTTTTATTTTTTCTTTTTATTTTTTTTTTTTTATTTTTTTTCTTTTTTTTTTTCTTTCTTTTTATTTTTTTCTTTCTTTTTATTTTTTTTTTTTCTTTTTATTTTTCTTTCTTTTTATTTTTTTTTCTTTTATTTTTTTCTTTCTTTTTTTTTTTTTTTTTTCTTTTTTTTCTTTTTATTTTTTCTTTCTTTTTATTTTTTCTTTCTTTTTATTTTTTTTTTCTTTTTTTTTTTTTCTTTTTATTTTTTCTTTTTTTTATTTTTTTTCTTTTTTTTCTTTTTTTCTTTTTATTTTTTCTTTCTTTTTATTTTTTAGATGAGGCTTCATCTCTAATATTTTGTGTTTTCTATTGTTTGTAAAATCTTTTTTACTTTTACTCACAAGAATTCTCCTCTGTGAATTAAAGAAAAATCATCAGTTATAAAAATAAGTGTTATTAATTAGTCCTTATTCCTTTTAGTGTTCTTGAAATTGGTAAAATAACACTTCCAGCTCCTATTTAGAAAAAAACCCAAAAGTTGTCAATTTTTTTTTTGAATATGTCAGTAAAATAAGAGCTTACTGGCACTTTAGTTAATTACAAAATCCCGTGTGCAGTTAAAAATGTTCCCATATAGAGTTTTTATGATAAAGTAATCATTTGTTATGAGTTAGTAGAGATATACAAAAAGTGGACAAAAAAGTGCACAACCTTTTTAAAAATAATATTCTAAAACGACAAACGTTAATGAAAAATTATATTTTTTACTGTTTTCGTTTATGTTTAATATAAAGTAAGTATTTCAAATTTGTAAGTATTTAAATTTTAATGTAATGAAATATATTAAATTAGAAAGACTAACAAAATTAAATAAGAACACACATAAAAAGATAACACTTATTTTGATTATTTTAATTGGTTTCTATATAAAATCATTCATAAGATTTATTTTAATATGTTGGAGAATAAAACAATAATATTAGAGATCAAGGACACCGAGTAATTATTTATTAAACCAGGTTTTGTTAAAACCAGTATGCAAATTAACCACACCATATATTATTTCTTTCTTAGTAACATGTTGCATGTCTTAGGTAGGAATAACCTGGAGAAACTCCTCCCTCTCCAGATTTGCTTTAAATTCAACGTTTCCTTCTACATCCTACTAATTTTGACTTTTTTGTGGGAGTTCATGTGGCGTAGTGGCTAACATATTGGACTGTAACATCATAGTAAGCTACTTGAAACCATACAACTGTGTGTACATTATTTGTACTAGCAAATATATGCACCCTCTGGGTGCAAGTATTTAAGTTTTAATGTAATAAAATATTGTATTAAATTAGAAAGGCTAATGAAACTAAATAAGAATACAGATAAAAAGATTTGAAACGGAGGGAGTATAATAAAAAATTTGAAACAGAGGAAGTATAATAAAAAATGAAACAACTGAAACTTACTCTTCCATCACTCTCGTCTTTCATTGTTATTTTTTCTAATTTAAATATTTAGTTATAAGAGGAAGTAAAGAATAAAATGACAATTATTTTATCTTGTTAATGGATTTCATTTAAGATTCATTGAAGAGATTTTTGCTTATATTCATTAAAATAAAACCAAACAGTTAGAAATCAATAATACTAAGCACATATTTATTAAATTCGATTTATAATTTAATTATTACAATGTTTGATATATTTACTTAAGAGCTATTACAATATTTCAATATGTAAAAAGTATAATAATCTTTATTTAAGTCTCTCTCATTCTTTTTTAAAATAGGTCTAGTAAAAAAAATATCAGCGATCAATAACGCCAATTAATTCTGGGTTAGCTCAGTTGGTAGAGCGTTCGGCTAGAAACCACAAGGTTCCTAGTTCGATACCAGTCCCAGCCAACTCAGCGTATGAGTAGCACAGGGATCTGTGCGGTAAAGTAAGGAGCTGATGGTAGGTGTGGTGCTCCACCTCAGATGCTAAAAATAATTTCCTTGGTCTAGCGCTAGTGAAAAGGGGATAGACTCCCTCGCTGTATGGCTCATACCGACATTAGTCCGCCCCGACGACTTTACTTTTTACTTGATTATTTATTAAAACCAGTATGCAAATTAAATACACCATATATTATGTAAACCCTTATTTTTATAGATCTACAAGATACATTGCAGGATTTTAAATGTACTAATAACATGGGATGTTTTGAGGCAAGTCTAATTCAGATTTTCATAGAGACATCATTAATAAATAAGATTTATTCTATAAATTGAATTCTCATTGATAAACTTACACAATTACTTAGGGTATTGTAACATGGGCAGTGACATAGTTTTGGTTACAGACAGACACACTGAATATCCATTATAATAAGAGATGAGAGTACATCTGTGGTTGAGAATGTTTTTAGAACATTGGACTTCACAGTCACAGATGGCACTGTAATTTCCCGGGCACAAGAACTATATAGTCTTCTTCCGAGACTGCAATGCCAATGGGTCCATCTAATATCTAAATAGACAAAAGAAAACTTTCCAGCTAATCTGTTATATTTACTTGATCCCCAAAGAAACTTCCGCCCTGTCGGTGGGGCGTTAGAATGCACCTCTGCAGAGGGGTAAGACTCCTCCAATGGGGCCACCTGTTGGCCGTGGGTGGCGACCTGTGATGCTTAAGGATAGAACCCAGGTGGATGAGCAGTTCATGACTTGCAATACTCCATTTTGGCCCTATCTTGGGCTAGACGGGCGGTCAGAGAGACCCCCTCCAATCAATCGGCTGGTCATGTCAAGCCCTAGCACCTATATGATTGCCCCAACCCTATTGCCTTTATGGCAAGCCCCAACCCCTTTTTATCATAATGGGTGCTAGAAGGCAGTGACTGAGGGTCTACATGTTTGGGGAATGATGTTAAACTCTATCTGATGGTGAGGTTCCAGTTTTGGAGGTTTGGGGAATGTGGAGCACCCCTTGATCACCATTGCTCCCTGGTCCACTCTGACCCGGAGTGGTAGTGCCTGTTAGTGTCTCATCTATGGGTTAAATAGAAAAACATGAGTTGATAAACAAAATTGTATTATCCATTAAGAACTGATTTATTTCAAAACTTTATCAGCATTAAATGACCCACTGAGGTTGATATGCCATAAAACCAAAGAAACTTTCAGTCTCACATCCTCTTAATTGGATATTACACAACGTTTTATTTATCTAATTCGACCCAATTTCTAAATCTCAATTGGTTTTGGATCATTCATTCCAATTTGATTGTTTGGTTCTTCAAAAGGAACTGATAAAAAGATTCATCCCTGTGGTCTCATTTGCGGACTAATACTCTTGGGTAATGGTATGAACCCTCCTCACCCCTCAAAGTAAAAGTAAAAAACTTGTTGGGGTGCCTTAAAGTCAGTATGAGCCAGACAGCAAGGGAGTCTGTCATCTTTTCACTAGTGCTGGACTAAGGAGATTGTTTTTGAGACGGAGCACCACACCTACCATGTGCTACTCATACACTTAGTTGGCGAGGGCCAGTATTGAACCAGGAACCTTGTGGTTGCTAGTCCAACTAAACTGTTAAATAGTACCACTTTCGTTCTTCTCAAAGAATAGTTTTGGCACTAAATTACCCATCAAGGTTGATATGCCATTAAACAAAGAAAGAAACTAAACTATTTGGTAGACCCTCACTGAGGATTGAACTCAATACTCTAGCAGTCATCTTTTGTAGCACAAGGCTAAATTAGACAATTTAATGGTTTTTACACCTTCTTTATTAATATTAGTAAAAAAAAAAAACCCAAACACCTTCAGGTGATGTAAAAATTAATTTTAATATATCTTATTATAATGGAGATTGTGGGTTTGTCTGTCTGTAACCGAAACTATATTACTATACAAGTCACAATTCCTTTAGTTATTTACATCATATTCTCCATGATTTTATTTTTATTTAAACCTCAATTATTAATAAAATTGTTTTACATTACTTACACTGTTGACCATATCTACATACTAATAACATGCAATTGTATTTATATATATACAACAAAATAGAGGTTTACAGTGTGAATGAGAAGGCTAATTTGCATATTGATCTTAAAAAATTGATTTTATTGAATATGAGGAAAAAATCTCTTCAATAAATCTTAAAAGAAATCCCTTAACAAGAAGAAATAACTGTAATATTATTCTTTACTTTCTATTTTAACTAAACAGTTTAATTAGGAAAATTTACTAATGAAAGACGGGAGTAACGGAAAATGATGGAAGAGTTAGTTTCAAAGTTGTTCTATTTTTCAATCATACCCCCTCTGTTCAAAATCTTTTTATCTACATTCTTATTCAGTTTCATTAGCCTTTCTAATTTAATATGATATTTTATTATAAAATTTAACTAAAATACTTGCACCCAGAGGGTGCATATATTTGCTAGTATATATAAAGTTATCTAACGTATAGTTTTATGAGAAAATTATTTACAAACAAAAAATAGTTACATAAACTTCTACATAAAATTTTATATTTCCTTATACTTGAACTTGTTTTTTTTTTTTTTTTTTTTTTTTTTAATGAAATAACATGTTTCATAAAAAAATGTAAACATCTTTGAAATCTTATATTTTTTTTAATAATAGACATAAAAATAGTTTTGCTGTCAAATTTAAATAAATGTTTTCTATTTAATAAAACCAAGTTTCTAATTGTTAAATTCAAATTAATTAAGGGGGCATCAAAACCATTCTATTCTGATTATTGTCTGTTGTAAAATAATTTTTTTTTTCCAGGAAAGGGGGCATCAAACCCATTCTATTCTGATTATTGTCTGTTGTAAAATAAAATTTTGCGATAATCAAAACAGACAAGTTTTTTTTTTTTTTTGCCAGGAAAGGGGGCATTAGATAACTTTAAATATATGTTAAAATAAAAACTATATATAGATCAATAATACTGGGAATGAATTTATTAAAATTTGTTTTAACAATGTGGACTGTTTAATATTGCATACTTCATTTCTGGGTATATATTATGCAGAGTTGTTCTTTATTGTATGTATTAATGATTTTTACTATAGATTAAATACTCATTGATAAATGTACACAATTCCTGAGGGCATTGTGACGTGAGCAGTGATGTAGTTTCGGATACCGAGACACACAGAATCTTCATTATATATAGATTTTATTGACTTTAAAACAAAATTTATATCAGAATGAGACCAATGAAAATATATTTGATTTAAAAGTAAACTTAATTTTCTGACTGTTTTTGAAATTTCTTTTTCTTTTTAAAAAATTTGTACTTTGAAAACCCCCCCCAAAAACCCCAAACTTTATTAGTTTGGTGGTTGGTTTTAAAGGCTATCCCACATTGCAAGTGTAAAGAACAAAGAAGCTATGATGTTGTTTGTTAATCTTAATTTATTCTTAATATTTCTAGATAAAGATCCCTTCCTCAAAAGATTTCTGATAATCTGGAGCTGTTTCTAGGGATTGTCAATTCTATTTTGTGTCTTAGTTGGATTGTGATAGCCTTCAAAACCAACCACCAAACCGGTTATTTCCTATAACTCCAACCTAAAAAAGGGGAACCACTCTGAATTAATTTTATCTTAATTAATCTACCCATTATTTTCCTATTAAACTAACCCTAATCCCGTCTTCTTTTTTCCTAGTAGATGAATAAATAAATGAATAATTTATCAGTCAATCAGAGTGGTTCCCCTTGTTTAGGTTGGAGTTATAGGAAATAACCACTAAACCAATATAAACACAATGCTTCAAGCAAATTCTAAAACACTTTTAAAACTTTATTTTCTTTTTTATTTCTCCAGTTAAAACAGATATCATCACAGGATCATCTAAAAAACAGAAACCCAGAAATCTTTGATGATTCTGATTTTTATCACATGTTGCTGCAAGATTACATTCGAAGAAAATCAAGTGACTCTGGCGATTCATCTGCAACAACCAAGTAGGATTTCTTTACACTTTTCACTTTATGTTCTCATGCCATATTTATATGGATTGACATTTTCTCAATCTGTTTAGCCTTACATTTGAACATATATGTCCGCCTAAATTCATTAATTATTAACTAATTAATTTTCAAAAATTAGGTATGACTTCAATTAAGCACATATCCTCCAAAAATTGTCGGCTAAAAGCCATATCAAATAAACACAGTGTTTATTTACGTACTCTCATATATATATATATATATATATATATAACAAATTTTTGGTACAGCTGAACTTGTATAGGATTTTGAAAAATAACGACATACAGCAAAAATTTTTTTTTTTTTCAAAAGATAAATTGGAAACTTAAGGGCCCTTTCGACCGGTGCTTTGTCAAAAGTAACGACTGGTAGATCATTTAAAAGTCACAATGTAAATCAAATTGGGTAAAAGAGAGATTCAATCAAGCAAATGGTGGGGTAACATGAAGGCAAAAAAAAAAAAATTTGGTAAATACCTTCAAGTAATCCCCACCTCAGCAAAAACATTCCCAGCAAAACTTACCAGGGAGTGCTTAGGGTGTCTTTGTCTACACAAGGACGGGCAGTAAAAAAAATGGAGACTGCCTCGAGGACGTTGAGATGGTGACTTGTCCTAGCCTTGTGTAGAATAGAAAATTGCTGATCGCTGTAGTTTGTTTTACAGCTATTTGAAGTACAAAGGTGGTCACCAATGGCAGATTCTTGTACCTGGGAAAGCCCGGATGTGGTTTGGGGGAGGCTTCTTATACCCCTCGGGACGTGTTGGTTTATTCGGATGTTTAGCCTCTGCGTTGTCCTACCAATATAGCTGGCAGCACACCAGCATTGGTCTTTGTAAATTCTGTAACTTTGTTCAAAGTCTTTATGAGCAGAGTGAAATGCAGGTATGGTGGTAAAAATTGTCCGGACTTTAACTGCGTTAAAGCAGCGTGTTATGGCTAATTTGATCTTGTTTGCCAATGTCTGACCAACAAGTCCTATCCATGGCAATCGTAAATATACGGGACATTTAGGCGAACCAAACTCTTTGTTGCTGTTAAAATAATATATTTATATTAATAAGTCATCCACAGACACATTATGAAAAAAATGCAGCGAATATCAATTTATATATATCTATATGATATTCACTTCATTTATTTCACGGGCGCATTGTCCTGATAAGTTGTTAACACACTGCTTTGAAACCAATGGTAAAAATAGCACCTTTAAGTGTACTAGCAAATATATGCACCCTCCGGGTGCAAGTATCTAAGTTTTAATGTAATAAAATATTGTATTAAATTAGAAAGTCTAATAAAACTAAATAAGAATGCAGATAAAATGATTTGAAACAGAGGAAGGTATAATAGAAAAATAGAACAACTGAAACTTACTCTTCCATCACTCCCATCTTTCATTGCTATTTTTTCTAATTTAAGTATTTAGTTAAAAGAGGAAGTAAAGAATAAAATGACAGTTATTTTATCTTGTTAATGGATTTCATTTAAGATTCATTGAAGAGATTGTTGCTTATATTCATTAAAATAAAACCAAACAGTTAGAAATCAATAATACTAAGCACATATTTAATAAAATCACATTTTTAATATCAATATGCAAATTAGCCTTCCCTTTCACACTATAAACCGCTATTTTGTTGTATATATAAATACAATTGCATGTTGTTAGTATGTAGATATGGTTAACAGTATTAATAATGTACAACAATTTTATTAATAATTGAGATTTAAATAAAATTAATATCCTGAAGAATGTGATGTCAATAACTAAGGAAATTGTGACTTGAGTAGTAATATAGTTTCGGTTACAGACAGAAAAACACACAATCTCCATTATAATAAGATTATATTCTAAATAAATGCAGCTCTTACACCTGTAATTGAGCACTAGTTTCAATTCTTCAATACTAGAAAAAAATAATATATATATATATATAAAGGGAGGCGCGTGGGCTAGTGGTTAGAGTTGTGGAATATGGACTCATTGATTCGAGTTCAATTCCTAGACGAAGCTGTTGGCATTTCACATAGCGCTAATACCCTTGGGAAAGGTATGAATCCATATATTCTCCCCAAAGCTATGGGTTAAATAGTAGGGCAGACTGAGCTCTTCAGCCTTGGGTAGGTAATCAGTCTAGGAGAGGGATAACTCTGAATTCAAAATTCCCTCCATCTATGGGTTAAATAGTAGGGCAGACTGGGCCCTTCAGCCTTGTGTAGGTAACCAGTCTAGGAGAGGGATAACTCTGAATTCAAAATTCCTGAGGTCGGTCGTTGATTGGGTTTGTGGCAACCCTTGATGCACCAATTCTTTCCTATCGACTGTGCCAAAAAGTGTGGATGGTCCAACACAAGCCTTTACCACTATAAACAAGTCACTGTGTGGGTGTTCATTGTGTGTGTGAACCCTCATGCGTCGAAAATCGACAAGAGAGTCCATAATATAAAGGGAAAGGTGACTTACCAGTGAATATGGACACAATGGTTAGGAAGTGTAGAATTCAGGGGGGTAAGTCAGCAATATAACAAATACAAAGTGCTCAATACGGATTAGAGCAAATTTATCATTTATTTATTTTTAAATTGAAAACCAGCGTTCCTCGTAACAAACACTTTATTTCAATGAACACGCACGTGAAATTGACTGCTATTAATCGGTGTCTTGATTAGTTCAGTGGATTTAACCCTGAAGATCCTTATGGTGAAACTCGAGTAGGTTATCTCTTGTACCCATTTTATAATATATATATTTAAGGGTCTATCATGTATAGCGATCTACACAATGATAATGAGTGGGAGACAGAAAGGAGGAATAGAGTGGGGAAAGTTGTTTTATTGATATAAAACTAGGGTCCTTTCATCCGGTGCTTTTCAAGTTTCATACCTAGAAACAATTAAGTCAAATAGAAAATTAAATAAGTCAAGAATTGATATGAAATTAAGTTAGACAAGAGGAGGGCAAAATAGATATATATATATATATATATATATATATATATATATATATATATATATATATATATATATATATTAGTGGTATCTTGACTTACAAGTTTTCTGTCACTTGGTGGATTTTTTGCTTAGTGTTGATTGCTGAAATTTGAGGTACGATCAATCTTCAGATGTGCTTATATTAATAAGTTCACTAAAAACAAAAAGTTACCAAATTTTATTATGCCAAAGAAAAATATTCATAAAAAATAAGCATTAAAACAAGTTATAACACATCATGCTATTTTTCTTATTAAAAGGTATGTGAAAATAACAAATTAGGCAATAATTAGAATTAAAAGCTGCTATATCCATTATCAATCTTGATGAGAACCGGTTATGATTTGCCATGTAAAATCTAGTAATTGCCCTTTTCTTTAAAAAAAAAAAAAAAAAATGAAGTAAACAAGGGAGGTAACTCTTTGTGATTATCATCTGACTACGTAAGTGAATTATTTCGATGCTTTTCTTAGATAAGTTTTTATGATTGATAGGTGTCCTAATTTTTCTGTTGAGAAATGTTTTTTTTTTCTTTTGACATTGAATAATTGTAAAATGTCGTCTATTGATATTTAATTTTATTTATTATGGCACCCCAAACTCCATAAAACTTTGATCCTAAAAAGACTTAGGTCAAGGGTAAAAAAAAAAAAAAAAAATGGAGTCATACTGGTAAAATTTAATTAATCACATAGGCTGAATATTATAGAGTGAAAATTCAGGTAAAAAAATGAACTTATTACTTCACTCGAATATATACTGGTATACATATATGTGTGGGGGTGTGTATATATATATATATATATATAAAGGAAAAAGTTGACTTACCGGTGAATTTGGTCATGTTGGTTAGTAAGTGTAGAATTCAGAGGGGTAAGTCAGCGATATAACAAATACAAAGTGCTCAATACTAAGTAGAGCAAATTCATTATAAAATGGGTACAAGGGATAACCTACTCGAGTTTCACCATAAGGATCTTCAGGGTTAAATCCACTGAATTAATTGAGACACCGATTAATAGCAGTCGATTTCAAGTGTGTGTTCATTGCATTAAAATGTTTGTTGCAAAACATTAAATATCAATATATGAACATTTTAATGCAATGACCACACGTGAAATTGACTGCTATTAATTCAGTGGATTTAACCCTGAAGATCCTTATGGTGAAACTCGAGTAGGTTATCTCTTGTACCCATTTTATAATATAATAATATATATATATATATATATGTTGAAATAAAGGAAAGAAAGTATATAATGGATAAAATAGGATATTTTAATCAATTTTACTTACACATGTTTCGGTCAGGAGTTTATCCATGTGTACATTATTCAAACTATTATTATTTTTAAATAACCAAATGAAATTAAATAATAATAATAGAAAAAATATAGAAATTTTCTGCACACAAAGAAGATTTGACCTTCCTCAGAGTAAATCCTTATTTTTTGAAAAAATAAGGATTTACTCTGAGGAAGGTCGAATCTTGTGTGTGTGGGTGCATGCTTATTTGAGCATGTGCGGATATTAAGTACACTAAAAACATTTAAGTTTCCTAATTCATTATGTTAAAGAAAAAAAATATTTATAAAGAAATAAATATTAAAATCTATTACTACACATAATTCATTACATTCTATTCTGTTTTTATACAATACACTTTTTTTTTCGTGGAGGCCCCCTCCGATCAATCGGCTGGTCATGTCAAGCCCTAGCACCTATATGATTTTCCCAACCCTATTGCCCTTATGGCCAGTCCCAACCCCTTTTTATCATATGGGTACTAGAAGGCGGTGGCTGCGGGTCTACATGTCCTGGGAATGACGTTAAACTCTATCTGATGTTGAGGTTCCAGTTTTGGAGGTTTGGGGAATGTGGAGCACCCCTTCATCACCATTGCTCCCTGGTCCACTCTGACCCGGAGTGGTAGTACCTGTTAGGGTCCCATCTATGGGTTAAATAGAAAAATGTATTTATAAAAAAAATTGTATTATCCATTAAGAATTGATTTATTTCAAAACTTTATCAGCATTAAATGACCCACTGAGGTTGATATGCCGTAAAACAAACAAACAAACAATACACTTTTTCATACTTGTCTGAATTTTTGAGCTGAGGCTTGATATGTATTATTTTGATTTTTTGGGACTATTGTCCTCATCTTTATCATGAAATATAAATGTACAACATTTCAGATTACAAGGAACACATGAAGAAGAAGGCAGTAGGGTACATCAGTTGAAACATTTTACATGTAGATTTCACAATAATGAGGGTAACAGTTAAAACAAAAAAATCAAATAATATATTTTTCTTATTAAAAAAAGATATGTAAAAAAAAAACAAAAAAAAACAGAGGATGTTTTTATGGGGTCGAGATTGCCAGAATGTTTAAATGGGGAAAATTGATTTGATATACGAGGGAATTGAGTTCCGAGCGGAATGAATTAAACTTGTAAGTCAATATATCATTGTATATTGTGAAATATATGATTCTGAAATACATATTTTATATGAAGAGTTGGCTGAATTTTATTGTCTGTATATATTTCAATATATTCAACAATAGTATCAGTAAACTTTGTTCGACTAGATGAACCTTATTTTCTATCAATTTTTCTTAATTCATTGTATTTCTTAAAAATCAAATTATAGCAGATTTAAAAAAAAAAAAAATCATCAAATTTTGATATTTTATTTCAAGTTTGCACAAGGAATAAAATTAACTGATTGAATAATCTTCTTCCCTATTTCGTTAATTGATGAAGATGAATCACATCTTTTAATCATTAGACAAATTGAAAATCTCTCATCAAAATTTAACTAATAACTGTGTCAAATTATGGAATTTCTCTGTGTATGTGTGCAAGAGAGATTGACATAGTTTATTTTTTAATTTTTCAAATTAATCTTGTAAGTCAAAGTACCAGTGTATATTGTGAAATAGGTGAATGAAAAACTTGTATTAAACTTATTATGAATTTCGTCTTTTATTTGATTTTGGTTTGGTTTAATGGCATATAAACCCTGTGGGTTATTTAATGCCAACTCTATAATATTTGTAAAATAAACATATATCTTATTATAATGGAGATTGTCTGTAACCGAAACTATATTACTAATCGAGTCACAAGTTAGCATAGTTATTTACATCACATTCTCCATATTTATATTTAAACCTCAATTATTAACAAAATTGCTTCACCTTATTATTAGTGTTGTCCATATCTACATACAATTAACATGCAATTGTATTTATATATACAAAAAATAGCGGTTTACAGTGTGAATGGGAAGGCTAATTTGCATATTGATATTAAAAATGTGATTTTATTAAATATGTGCTTAGTATTATTGATTTCTAACTGTTTGGTTTTATTTTAATGAATATAAGCAAAAATCTCTTCAATGAATCTTAAATGAAATCCATTAACAAGATAAAATAACTGTCATTTTATTATTTACTTCCTCTTATAACTAAATACTTAAATTAGAAAAGATAACAATGAAAGACGAGAGTGATGGAAGAGTAAGTTTCAGTTGTTCCATTTTTTATTATACTCCCTCTGTTTCAAATCTTTTATTATACTCCCTCTGTTTCAAATCTTTTTATCTGTATTCTTATTTAGTTTCATTAGCCTTTCTAATTTAATACAATATTTTATTACATTAAAACTTAAATACTTGCACCCGGAGGGTGCATATATTTGCTAGTATAATGAATAATATAACAGATAATAAATAATATAACAATATCTAGCATAACTATATATATGTATGTGTGTATATATATATATATATATATATATATATATATATTAGATGTGAGGTATCCAAAACTTGGTGGTAAGGGATGATTCTATATGTGATTTCTAAGACACACTGTATTATTATTGTATGATCCAATATTTATAAATACAGTGAATCTTTAAATCACTACAGAGAGCTCAATGTATAATAAACTTTTTACATTATATACAGAGCAATATTTATCTTTGAAAGGAAGGAAAAATTATGGAATAACGGTGTTGAGTTTTTCCTTCCTTTCAAAGATATAGATATATATGTATATTAGTTAGGCCTTTTTTAGTATTGGAGAATTAAAAATAAAGTGCTCCATTATGCGTGTAAGAGCTGTATTGGAAACCAATGGTAACAATGGCACCTTAAATGTATTGTACACTATATATATATATATATATATATATATATATATATATATAATGTGTTTTATAAGGGATTATTTTGTGGTAAAATATTTTTTTCTTTTCTTTTTCTAAAAACTAATTGTCAATATTTTTATTCCTTTCAAGAAAGACAAAATGATATTTATGTTAATATAGTCAACTGAATCTTGTCAACTAATAACTGTCAAGCTATGGGATTTCTCTATCTTTATCTCTGTGTGTGTGTGTGTGTGTATATGAGAGAGAGAGAGAGGTTTTCCTTTTTTTTTATTTATTCTTTTTTTTTTCCTTTTTTTTTTTTTATTCTTTTAGCTCTGATATTGCTTAGAACCTTTTTTTTTTTTTTTTTTTTTTTTTTTTTTTTCTAGTTTTACTGTTTTTAGCTGGAGGGAATCGAGTTTAAAAGTAAACTCCAGAATGTCAGCCATTTTTCTTCTGATGTGTTTTATGGTCTACCTCTCTCTCTCTCTCT
>CM042163.1:88263036-88308036 GCA_023376005.1 Doryteuthis pealeii | reverse complement strand
TATATATATATATTGATACTTTTATGACATATATATATCTATATATCACACACACCAACCCCTCTGCATGAGTAGGGTATGACACAAGGTCAATTTTTTAAGTGGAGTTCAACAGGTTTGAATTCAGTGTTCCTTCTCCTAGACTGGTTGTCTAACCAAGTTTAAAGAGTCCAGTCTGCCCTACTATTTACCCAGAGCTGCAGAGACAGTAATTGGATGCTTACTTTTCCCAAGGGTATTAGCACTATGTGAAATGCAAATAGCCTCATCCAGGATTTGAACTGGGGTTGATGCGTCCATTTCTCATGACTCTAACCATTACACCACCCGCCTCCATCTCCGTCTTATAATGGTTTTGAGAAAGAATAAGAGTTTAAATGAAGAATTAGAAATAAAATTGTTGCATTTGTGAATGTAAATCCACTTCTTTTAGGGATTTTTATTTTCTTCCTAAAAAAACCCCAAACCAACAAACTTGATGGTCATATAAATTTCCCTCTTTGTCAGTTGTTTTTCTACCAAAACGACAATGTGTGTCTCTAGTATGAAAAAGAAAAGAAAATAGAGTGGAAAAAATAAATTCGACTTGTTGAAGAGAGGTGGGTCAACAATGTCATCGCCGTCACAAAATCTATAGCACAAAATCCGTTGTCGTCGCAAAACCACCAACTCAAACATCTTCAGCAAGCAGCTGAAAAATCGCAACTCCTGCTGTCATCACCCCACCTCTACTTATACAATTTTTCTTTCAACATCCGGGTGTCTGCACCACACGCACGAGATTCTCGAGCCAAACCCGACCGCTGGAATCATCATAGCCATCATCCGGGCACCTGGTGCTTACATCCGGGACTGCAGCTTCTAGACTTCGGTGACAATGCTTTCTGAAGGAAGCGGGTTCGATTCTACAGTCCGACATGTCAGGCAAAGCCTAGCCCGCTTCCTTCGAGAATACGGCAGGCCTTGACGTTCACCCCTCACCTCGTGTTCTCTGTCACAGTGTCTCATAGGCCAAACTCAAGTTGTAGTAGTTGTCTTTGTTAGTACTGGTAGTTGTCATTAGTTCAGAAATAACACATGCAGGTTGTATAGTCACAGGGGATGTTTATTTCTTTGATGCACGTGGGTTCTTTTTCAGAGAGAGAGAAAGAGAGAGGGTGTACGGTCAAATTACTCTGTCGTAAATCATGTTCATTACTACTATATCGAACCCATCCGAGGAACTGTGAAGGTCTCACCTGCTTCCCATGAGGCCTGGCCGAAAAAGTGGGACTGATTTTCTTCTTCCGTCTCTAGTCCTGGGGGTGGGAGAGCCACATCCGTTTCTGGTCAAAACCCGGAACTTCCATTTATATTTTCAAATCTATTTCTGGGGTCATTCTTCGATCCTTGAGTTTAAACTTTAACCTCTCTTTGTTTTGTTTTTTTTCCCCTCTTTCTCTAGAAATCCGAATACCGTTTTATTTTTAATCTCAAATTCCCTGTAATAATAACGCTACAGTTTTAAAAGAATAGAGATTTTTTTTTTTTGATTTGGTAATGATCAAATTTTGTTGTTGATTTCTCCTCTGATTTTTTTTGTGGTTTTTGTATGTAAACTTTGAAGATGCTGCAATGTGTGTGTGTGTGTGTGTGTGTGGGGGGGTTCTTATAACACTCAGGATTTTTTTTTTCTTAAAAATTAAAAAATGTCAGCCAGTCCTTTTATCTTTCTATCCATCTCTATCTATATCTCTCCTCTATTCTTCATGTGCAGGTTGACGTAAAAATTGTGACTTTTCTTCCCCTCTGAATTTAAGTAATGGGGAAGTGCTCTTCACCAAAATGTAACTTTTTTTTTTTTTTCATTTTAGATACGAAGTTCACAAGAAATTGGTAAATTTCATGGGACCTCATGACAACACGAAATGGACACAGGAAATGAGGTCAGTTCAAATCTTTTTTTTTTTTTTTTTCTTTTTTCTTCTCTCTTTACATATCGAAAGAAGATAATTATAAATAACTTAAAAAGAAGAAAAATCCCCTAAACTCTCCAGACTTATCATGATTTCAAAATATAGATTCACCTATTTTAAAAAAAAAATTCTTTTTTTTTTTTTTTTTTTTTTTTAATTTTTTAATTTTATCTGCAACTGTGTAAGTGGCCAAACAGATCAAAAGTTGGTTTGTTAAGCGACTCGCGCAAATTGCAGATAAATAAAAAAAAAAAAAAATGGCCACAACATCATCGTTTTTAGTAGACGGATGGATGCCAACATAAAATTGCATGTATTGGTAACTGTTGGAATTTTTAAGTACATGCCTTCGTGGATGTTGGAAAGTTTTGAAGGGGTCAGAAAGTTTTTTCACCCACCCCTACATATTGTTTTAACTTTCATTATTTTTTGTTTTAATAATATAAGTTATATAATTATTTTTATCTCTAAAAATAATTTGTAAGGGTGACAAGACTTTCGGACCAGCCTGTAAATTAATCTACAGAGTGGTCCGAAAGTCTTGTCGTCACTCCCTACATATTGTTTTAAATATAATAATGAAAGTTAAAACTTTCATTATTTTTTTGTTTTAATAATATAATACATAAGTAACATTTTTATTGATGTTATTCTCTGGTATTTTATCTACTAGATTTTTTTTCTAAATTTCACTCTTTATCACTATGGAAACTGAACAAGGCAATATTATTTGAAAATTATTCTGAAAATAGAAATAATAGACTATATATATATATATATATATATATATATATATATATATATAAAATACAATTTTTGTTAATAATTATTGAGGGTATTAGGACATAAGCAGTGACATAGTTTTAGTTACAGACACCAAATCTCGATTATAATAAGAATATATATATAGTTTCCTACATACACAGCTCATCAGTGTGGCTAGACAATGCAGACTGCTTCAGGCTGGAATTGAAACTTGACTGATTTTTTTTCTTAAACTCGGTTTTTTTTTTAAAACACATTTAAGCTAATTTTTTTCTATTTATTTATTTCAGAGACGAACTGTACAGATCTTTATTTGGACAACAGTGTAAATCCGCAGACAAATGATTTGACTGGAATCGGAATTCACTAAGAATCTCAATTTTGTCTCAAAAAAATAAAAATGATATTTTCAAAAAATAATGTATATATTACAAAATCCTGACTTTCTTTTATCTTTTCTGCTATATTTGTTGACTGACACAACAGGATTTAGGATTTAACTTTTTGCCTACTTTAAACTGCTGGCAGCAGCTCTCACACATGTCCCTTGTTTACTCAGAAAAATCACAACTTTTCTCCCTCCAGCTATGGGTAAATAGTAGGGCAGACTAGGTTCTTTAATCTTGATTATGTAAAACTAGAAGGAGGAAAACTCTGATTTCAAATCTGTTAAACTCCACCTTGTGTCGCATCCTGCTCGTGTAGAGGGGTTGGGTAAATATGATAAAAAAAAAAAGATTAAAAACAATAAAGATGAGGATTCTAGTTTGAATAATTTATGGAATAAGTTTTTGATGTTATCTTTACGAAAATAATCAACGTGAAATTTTCATCAGGTTATTAACTCTTAACATCCTGTTGAGAATTTTCTAAGTCCAGATCCCAATTCCTATAAGGATTTATCAAAAAATGTCTAAAAATGGCCTTTTCATTTAAACTTACCTGTTATTTCCGTTAAATCAAAGACTTCTAAATATGTTTAATATTACTAGCAAATATATGCACCCTCTGGGTGCAAGTATTTAAGTTTTAATGTAATAAGATATTGTATTAAATTAGAAAATTTAATGAAACTAAATAAGAATGCAGATAAAAAGATTTGTAACAGAGGGGGGTATAATCGAAAAATAGAACAACCGAAACTTACTCTTCCATCACTCCCGTCTTTCATTGTTATTTTTTCTAATTTAAGTATTTAGTGAAAAGAGTAAAGTAAAGAATAAAATGACAGTTATTTTATCTTGTTAATGGATTTCATTTAAGATTCATTGAAGAGATTTTTGCTTATATTCATTAAAATAAAACCAAACAGTTAGAAACCAATAATACTAAGCATATATTTATTAAAATCAAATTTTTAATATCAATATGCAAATCAGCCTTCCCATTCACACTGTAATCCACTATTTTGTTGTATATATAAATGTAATTGCATGTTTTTAGTATGTAGATATGATAAACAGTCTTAATGATGTAAAACAATTTTATTAATAATTGAGGTTTAAATAAAAATAAAATCATAGAGAATGTTATGTAAACAACAAAGAGAATTGTGTCTTGTATAGTAATATAGTTTCGGTTACAGACAGAAAAACACACAATCTCCATTATAATAAGAAGACATTTAAACAAAGGCAAATCATTTGGGGGCAGATTAGGAAAATGAATGACTTCTGGCCGAGTGGAATGAAGGGGTACAGGACGTTAAGAATTTAAACAATTTAAAAACAACTTTATAGATAAAAAGTTATTCACTGGACATCAAATTTCACAATCATCAAAATGATCGACTACTTTTCAAAAAGTCTCAGATCAATTCCTTCAAATGTCGAAAAAGTGTTCAGAACACGGATATCCGCATCAGTGATGATTTAGGCGACTATTTTCGGAAACAGGGAAATCTCCATGGATCTTTTTTGTCCCTCAAAGATTAACAAAGAATTTAACATAAACAACATTTTGGAAGGAGTATTGATGCCATAGTGAACAACTGTTTACTCACAAATAGTTGCAGATGACACAAAAATAGGGTTATTTCCTATAACTCCAACATAAACAAAGGGGAACCACTCTTGACTGATAAATTATTTATTTATTTATTGATCTATTAGGAAAAAAGAAGACAGGTTTAGGGTTAGTTTAATGAAAAAATGAATAAATAATTTATCAGTCAAGAGTGGTTCCTCTTTGTTTATGTTGGAGTTATAGGAAATAACCAAAAATATATTCTACTGTTAATGATCAAAATGATACAGATAAAATCCAAATTGACATTAACAATCTTGTAGATTGTTCTGATAAATGGCAAATGTGATTCAATACATTTAAATATAAGGTACTTCACATAGGAAGAAATAATTCAAAACATGTATACTATGAGGTCAGTACGTTATGTTTGGGGGGGGGGGTCGGCATAGGGAGGATAGCCCATTGTAGAATGTTTCGATGTTTGTTTCATCGCTAACATTTGTGGGGCTGTAACATGAGACTATAGTCATGCAGGGATTGCCATTAAACGTAGCGCTTATGATTCTAGGTTGGATTTTTTCTATGCTGTTAAGTGATTTTAGTGCTCGTGGGGGAGACATGAATGCACAGATTGGAAGAAACGAAAACAATAGATTCAGCTTACATAACACCCCAAACAGGAACGGTGATCTCTTAGCGGAGTTCTCCCTTGAGAACAGGCTTGTTTGTCTAAACACCAAATTCCAAAAACGAAAGGGCAAAATATGGACATACACGTACCCAAATAGCACAAAAGCGCAACTAGACTACATCCTAATAAACAAAAAATGGATAAATAGCGCAATGAACTGCGAAGCGTATTCCTCCTTTGAAGGAGTATCCTCCGATCACAGAATAGTCACAGCAAAATTACGATTAAGCCTACGTAGAAACAAAAAACTAACAAGTAAATCTATACAATACGACTGGTCGACACTTGCTAACAGCGATATAGGCAATCGCTACGCTGTAGCAGTAAGAAATAAATTCAATATCCTCCAGGAGTCATCTGAAAGCTCCACACCAAATGAGGAGTATGAAAACTTTGTTAGTGCGCACCTAGAAGTAGCAGCCCAATGCGTACCAACCAAACAAAGTGCTAAACACACTGTTCCTTGGGAGACGGAAGCAGTTAGACAAAGGAGAAACGATATTAAAAAAGCAACCCAACGCAATAAAATAAAACCAACTAACATAAACCTGCACAACTTTAAGAAAGCCCAGATAGAATTAACCAAAACATACAAGAAAGAACAAATAGAATATATCGAAGCACAAATAAATAATATCAGACAATCGGTGGAAGACAGACAATCGAGATTAGCATGGTGAACAATAAACAAAATTAGTGGTAGGAAAGGTACCTCTAGATCAAAGCTAAAGGCAACCAGCCAAAAAGATAGACTTCAGAAATGGAAAGACCACTTCTAGAAACTTCTGGGGAACCCACCTAAAATCATAGAAAATAACATCCAAAAAATCATAGATAGACAATTAGATATCAAACTAGGGGATTTTTCAACAGAAGAACTCAACGAAGTCCTAAAAAAACTAAAAGGCAGAAAAGCTGCAGGACTTGACGTAATACCCCCTGAAGTATGGAAGATGGGTAAGTTCAATGACATACTTCTCGGGCTATGCAATGCAGTATATAGGCAAAACAGAATAGATAAATGGACGAAAGGATGCATCGTCCCATTCCCCAAAAAAGGAGACCTAGGAATAGCTAAAAACTACAGAGGCATAACCCTTACTGCCATTGCAGCTAAGATATATAATGCCCTTCTTCTTAATCGAATCTGAATCGAAATAGAGAAAATCCTCAGGAAAAACCAAAATGGATTCCACAGAAATAGGTCCACAACCTCTCAGATCCTAACTGTACGAAGGATCATAGAAGGGATTCGAGCAAAGAATTCGGAGGCAACGCTACTATTTGTAGATTTCTCCAAAGCATTTGATTCTATACATAGATGGAAAATGGAACAAATACTACTGGCATATGGTCTCCCCAAAGAAACTACTGCTGCTATAATGATGCTCTACAAAGACACTAAGGCAATGGTACGCTCACCTGATGGCGATACGGATTTCTTTGACATCGTTGCAGGAGTCCTACAAGGAGACACATTAGCACCATATATATTTATAATATGCCTAGACTATGTACTCCGAACATCATTAGATACCATAAAAGAAAAAGGCTTTACACTAAGAAAGGCAAGAAGCCAGAGATATCCTGCTCAAACAGTCACAGATGCAGACTATGCTGATGACCTCACACTTCTTGCAGATACACCGGCACAGGCTGAGACACTACTGCATAGCCTGGAGGAGGCAGCAAAAAGCATCGGCCTGCATGTGAACTCTGATAAAACGGAGTTCATGAGCTTCAAAAAGAAAGGAGACATCTCCACACTAGACGGTAAGGGTATTTGCCTGCTCATCCCACTTATGAGGACTGGACACAAGGTCTCGTTTTTACGTGGGCACATAAAAATTGCGTCGATCTGGGGGGCATGGCCCCCTTGGATCGATGCTATTAACTGTACTTTACCGGTCCAGAGGCCGAAGCACACTGGACCCCCAGCCGAAGCCGGGTATAGAAGGTAAGTCCCTTAAGCTAGTGGAATAATTCACATACCTAGGGAGTAATATCTCCTCCACAGATAGCGATGTTAATACACGAATAGGAAAGGCGTGGATGGCCACGAACAAATTATCTGTCATATGGAAATCTGATCTCACTGACAAGCTAAAGCGACATCTCTTCCAGGCTGTAGTCATATCAGTACTGCTGTATGGCTGCACTACCTGGACCCTAACGAGGCGCCTCAAGAATAAGCTAGATGGGAGCTACACAAGAATGCTGTGAGCAGTATTGAACAAGTCGTGGAAACAGCACCCCACTAGGGAACAGCTGTATGGTCACCTGTCCCCTATCTCACAGACCATCCGAGTGAGACAGACTAGGCATGCAGGGCACTGCTGGAGAAGCAAGGATGAACTCATAAGCGATGTTCTCCTGTGGAAGCCAACACACGGACATGCCAGTGTAGGCCGCCCAGCAATGACCTACACTGACCAGCTATGTAAAGATGCTGGCTGCAGAGAGGAAGAACTCCCTAGGGCGATGAATGATAGGGAAGGTTGGTGAGAGATTGTCATAGATATCCGTGCTGCCTGCACGACATGATGATGATGATACTCTGAGAAAAAAATTCTCTGATAAATAGAGAAATACTAAAAGATACAGAGTTAGAAAAAGACGTTGGTGTGAATGTGGACCCTTAAGATTTTCCAAACACATAGAAATATAAGTAAATAAAGCAAACAAGATATTAGGATTAATACGGAGGTCATATGAATACATGGATAAAGAAATGCTGAAAAATTTGTTCACTGCATTGGTAAGACTTCATTTTGAATTTGCTAATGTGGTTTGGAGTCCAAGACTAATCAAAGACATAAAACTCATTGAGGGAGTTCAAAGGAGAGATACTAAAGTAATGAATGATTTAAAAAAAACCTTTCGTATGAACAAAGACTTAAGAAGATTGACTTACCAAGTTTGGTTTATCGACGAACAAGAGGGGATATGATTGAAGTCTACAAATATATTCATGGATTTTATTCAATGAATTTTGATCTACTAACCATTTTTCAAAATATCAATACCAGGGGTCATAAATTAAAACTAAAATGTACAGAGTTAGAAAACTTGAGAAAAAATCCTTAGTTTTAGTTGCTATTAAATTGCTTGGAGGAAAATCTGGATGGGAACTGTGCAAGGATAGTGCGTGTGGTTTTAAACAAATCCTGGAAGCAAAACTCCACAAAGAAAAAGTAGCTGTATGGCCACTTGACTCCTATCCCACAAACTATCCGGGTAAGACATGCTAGACAAGCAAGGATGAACTCCTTAATGACGTCATCCTATGGGGATCTGCACATGACCACACTCGTATAGTTATTTACCGTATTTGACGGCATATAAGATGCACCCCCATTTCAGCAGGTCAGATTCAGGAAAAAAACGTTTATTTAAGCATATATTTAGTGAAAAAAGAAATTGGTGGTTGTAATCTTAAATTTTTACAAAATTGAAAAAGATTCATTAGTTTTACTAGCAAATATATGCACCCTCCGGGTGCAAGTATTTAAGTTTAATGTAATAAAATATTATATCAAATTAGAAAGGCTAAGAATACCGATAAAAAGATTTGAAACAGAGGGAGTATAATAAAAAATAGAACAACTGAAACTTACTCTTCCATCACTCTCGTCTTTCATTGTTATTTTTTCTAATTTAAGTATTTAGTTAAAAGAGGAAGTAAAGAATAAAATGACAGTTATTTTTTCTTGTTAATGGATTTCATTTAAGATTCATTGAAGAGATTTTTGCTTATATTCATTAAAATAAAACCAAACAGTTAGAAATCAATAATACTAAGCACATATTTAATAAAATCACATTTTTAATATCAATATGCAAATTAGCCTTCCCGTTCACACTGTAAACCGCTATTTTGTTGTATATATAAATATAATTGCATGTTGTCAGTATGTAGATATGGTCAACAGTGGCTTCGGCCTCTGGACCATTGATATAATTAACGGCGTCGATCACAGGGGGCCATCCCCCCAGGCAACACCTGCCTCCTTGATTTAAAGGGGCAGGGCTGGGTTTATTGCCCAGTGCCCGAGGCGCCCCCCTTGAGGGGGAATGCCGACGGGATCGACGCAAGTTTTTCACCTGCCACTCCATGAGCTTCGGCTCGTGGGTGGTCCCACGTTAATAGGGACTTTGTGCCTGACCCGTACAAGTGGGGTACGCAGTAAATATCATGTAGACATGGTTAACAGTATTAATAATGTCAAACAATTTTATTAATAATTGAGGTTTAAATAAAAATAAAATCATGGAGAATGTGATGTCAATAACTAAGAGAATTGTGACTTGAGTAGGAATATAGTTTCGGTTACAGACAGAAAAACACACAATCTCCATTATAATAAGATGTATGATGAAAACAGCCTCACCTAGGATTTGAACTCTGCTTGATAAGTCCATTTCCTACAACTCTAACCATTACGCCACGCTCACTATGTACATATATGTATATATGTGTATGAAGAAGGTGGATGAACCAACACAAGAAAATGATTCAATTAACGTTTCATCTTTATTTGTTAAAAGACTTTGTCAGAATGTTGAAGGAGTCTGATGAAGTCTTTTAACAAATAAAGACAAAACATTCATTGAATCATTTGTTTGTGTTGGTTTATCCACTTTTCCTTTTATATTTTTCACATTTTGTCAGATTTAACTAATCACACACACATACAAAGTGTGTCAAAAAAGTATTGAGATTTTTTGGACTTTTTGACACACCTTGTATTCTGAAAAAAAATTAATGTTCCATTCATTGTTCATTTCTATCTTGGTAAATACAGCTTCAATCTCGATACTTTTTTGACACACCTTGTATTGTGAAAAAATTAACGTTCCATTCATTGTTCATTTCTATCTTGGTAAATACAGCTTCAATCTCGATACTTTTATGACACTGATGTCCCAAAATAGAGAGAGAGAGAGAAGGAACAAAACATAAACCACATTTTTCTATGTCATTATAACAATAACAAACATCATAAAATGTGTATAACACTGTTTGGTGGGAGTCCCCACTGTGTAATGCCTGGAAGTCTCTGAGGGAATAAAGTTGGCGCCAATGTCCTATATTTTTTTTTTTTTTTGTGTATTTGCATTTTCATTAAGTGAACAACGTATACCGCCATTTTTTTTTCTTTTTTTGTGTTATGTCTAATGGAATTTTTCTGTTCATCTTGTTCTGATCAATAAAACTAAATTATTCACTTTTTATCTTTTTTTGAATTATGCAATGCAGTTGCTTTTTAATGTTGTGTAAATGACTTTTTGGTTGTTACTCAGTCACGTCATTATTTTGGGGGTTCTTTTGTGTGCGCAATTCTTTTTTTTTTTGGTACGTGTATTGTTTATATATTTTAATATCTTGTGTTATTATATTCGCAGAAAAATAAAAACAACAACCAATTCCATATTTCTATGCAGAATGAGGCACTCTTTGTGTAATGGTTATCATTGTAGGAAATGGAATTGGTGACCTGAGTTCAAATCCTGGACGAGGCTGTTTGTATTTTACTTCACATTATTACTCTTGGAGAAAAGCAACTCTTAGATATATAAGCTCTATCAATAGTATTGAGCACTTGTACCGTTGTGCTATATTTTCACGGTACCAAAATGATATAAGTAACGTTGTCCTTTTTTTCGAGCGCTACTATGATAATGGTAAGGTGGCGGCGTATATATTATATAGCGGGTCTCGTCCACGTGCCTCCAAATTCACAGTGCTAAAATGGTGTTGATAGAAATTACAACACGAGAAAATATGTAGTTACAACTGCTCCTTTATTATCATTTATATATCCTTTATATTATGCTCGTCCAGTGGGGTCGTACCAGAGAGGAGGAAAGGCGAAAGAGAAAGAGAGAGAGAACACTACTTGATTATCGTGACCCCACACTAGCCACTAGAGGCCCCATCCGTACCCTACGACGGTGGCAGGCAAAAAAAGGCCGATACATTTCTTCCTTGTTTCATGTCACCACGTGACTTCCGGTCAACACCCGATTTCCACTCAATTCTCTGTTCGGGGTCACGCTACGGTCAAATCATCGTTCATCCTGTTTTGGCTCATCACTATTTTTTAAACATTTATCATCTTTTATTTATTTATTTATTTCTTCCTCCCCCTTCCATTAGTAGTCCTTGCCAAATGAATCTTGCTATACACTCTTTACTTATAAATATACCAAACTATATCTATCTATCTATATATCTATATATATATAGTGTGGGATTGTCACTGTTTCATCTTTTACTGGAACAGTGTGCCAAAGTGTGGTATTATTGGGAGAATGCTCAATATAAAAAAGAGCTGTTATATAATATAATAAGATAAATATATAAAGGTTTTACATATCTATTTATTTGGTGACAAAGGAACATTCACAACCATATTGGTTTCATGCGTCAACAATCATCAGGTGTTGACGCATGAAACCAAAATGGTTGTGAATGTTCCTTTGTCACCAAATAAATAGATATGTAAAACCTTTATATATTTATTATATTATATATATATACATTATATTATATTATATATATAAAATGTATGATTCATTACTAGCAGGACCTGTGGATATACCACAGTATGATAATCTAATTATTATGTTTGATATGTTTACAATATGTAAAAAAGTATAATATTCTTCATTTAACTCTCTCAATTTTTTTTTCTTTCTTTCTTTCTTTCCTTCTTTTCATCATGTTGGATTGAAACCGATTAGCGTTATCGCTTCCGCGCGCTCACACCTCTTCCTTTCTTTTTTTCTATCTTTCTTTCTTTCTTATATCTTTTCTGTGTCTTTTTTTTCTTCCATTTCTTTTTAATAAAAACTGAATTGTCCATTATTAAGCTGAGTTGATGACATTCATAAGAAATAAGAATTCGGCGGATAAGCAATACCAGGTAATGAGGATTTACCTTTTGCATTTCATCTTGGCCGATTTGGACAGTCTCATTTTTAACCAGGAGGTGTTGCAAGATGATAACGGACATACAATTAAGGAATATGAGTATTGATATATACTAGGAGAACCTGTGAATATACCACAGTATGATAATTTAATTATTCAGTTTAATATTTTTGCTTAAGAGCTATTGCCAAATAGTTCTATATGTAAAAGGTATAATAATCTTGATTTACCGTTCTCTCACACTTTTTTCTTTCTTTCCTTCTTTTCATTATGTTTAATTGAAACTGATTAATGTTATCGCTTCCGCACGCTTAAGCCCCTGCTCTACCTTTCCCCCACTCTTCCTTTCTTTCTTATATTTGTCCTATGTAGTATGTCCTTTTTCTTCCCTTTCTTTATAATAAAAATGGAATAGTCTATTATTTAGCTGAGGTGATGTCACTCATAAGAAATAAGAATTTTGCTGATAAGCGATACCAGACAATCAGGGATTATATTTCTGCATCTCATCTTGGTCTATTTGGATGGCCTCATTTTTAACCAGAGGGTGTTGCAAGATGATAACGATCGTACAATTAAGGAACAAGAGTATTAATATATATTTTTATTATTTTTTGTCTTAATTCTTGTTTTTAAATTGCTTAACCAAATCATTTAAAAAAAAAAAAAATTACCGCAATATTTGTAAGAATTGAAATTCTGGCCTAGTTTGGTAAAAGGTCAGAAATAAAGAGCTTCCTGTGAGAATCAAATTCAAAAGTAATGGTCGGCTTGCCTACCCTTTGAACAATCATACCACACGAGGCACCCGGAAAAAGTACAGCTTAACTTTACCACATGGGCGTAAGAATAGGGCTCCCAGTGAGGATCGAACTCAGTACTAATTGGTGTCCAAGACTAACTCCCTAATCATTACCCAACAATGACCATTTTACTTGCACCATTGTTTGAGGAAATAGCATCAAAGATCGTCTACTAAAATGCACTAAAAATACCGTTTTCTAAAGAATAAATTTTGTGAAAACGAAGATTTTTAGTGCATTTTAGTAGACGATCTTTAATGCTATTTCCTCAAACAATGGTGCAAGTAAAAAAATCTAATTTTTGATATCAGTATTCAGTATACTAACACACAACTTTCGCATAGATGGACAATTTGATATTTTGAAAAAGTCAAAAATCGACCTCCCCTAATCCACAGGTCCAGCTAGTATATATATTTAAATTGAGTAATAATTAAATTGTCATACTGTTAGTTGCATTTTTCTGTTGTCTATCAGATAAATTCCTTTACAACTTGGATGTGTCTCGGTTGATAAACAATTACTTAGTATTTACCGACACCCCCCCCCCCCTGTTAGTCGAACACGTGGATCATTAGAGTGGGAAACCACTCACAAACTGAAGCTCATGCCTGGCTAGTGTTTTAAAATTGCGCGAATTCCCTCGGCTTTCCTCTTTGGAGCAATAAACCCAGCCTTGCTCCTTTTAGACGAGGGGAGGTGCTGCCTGGCTGGATGGCTCCATCAGATCATGCTGACATTATATTCCTAGACCGGTTTAACGACCGAAGCCAATAGACAGAGAAAGCCGAAGTAACCGAGTATGTAGGGTAGCAGTAGTAAGTACTGTTATCTCACCATACCAGTTGAAAAAAACAAAACAAGGATCATTATAGCTACACACAAACCGAAGCTCATGTGTGGCTAGTGCATAAAAAGTCCGTCGGAATTCCTCTTTTGAGGCGCCACAGTCAGTGGGTAATAAATCCAACGCCGTCTCTTAAAATCGATGGGGTAGGTGTTGTCGGAGGGGATTGCCCCCCACCCCCGGGATTCAAGCTGATATTATATTCCTTACCGGTTTAATGTCCGAAACCACTGGACACACGGTCTGAATGCTTCTGTTGAAGAATGTTCCACTTATGTCTTAGCAGCTTTCAACGCACACACACGCACCCCACACACCCATACACACGCGCGCGCACACACACACATACACACACACACACCCACACACACACACATACATACACTGGACACAGGGTTTGAATGCTTCTGTTGAAGAATGTTCGACTTATTTCTTAGCAGCTTTCAACGCACACACACACATACACACACACCCACCCACATTCGTCCACATACGCACCCCACACACCCATACACACATACACACACACACCCATACACACCCACACCCACATACCCATACACACACACACACACACACTTGGTGGGCACTTGTGGCATAACGGTTATCCTTGACGAGGCTGTTTGTATTTCACACAAAAATAATACTCTTGCAAAAACCATAGATCCCCAACTAGTCTCACTTCAGGTATGGATAAGTAAAAAAAGTAAAGTCGTCGGGGTGGCCTAAAGTTGGTATCAGCCAATCAGCGAGGGAGTCTATCCCCGTCTCACTAGCGCTAGACTAAGGAGATTGTTTTTTTAGCATCTGAGGTGGAGCGCCAAACCTACCATCAGCTCCTTACTTTAACCGCACAGATCCCTGTGCTACTCATACGTTGAGTTGGCGTGGGCCTGTATCGAACTAGGAACCTTATGGTTTCTAGCCAAACGCTCTACCGACTGAGCTAACCCGGCCCTCTCAGTACTTCAACTTTGGTATGGCAACCGATCTAAGAGAAGGAAAATTGAATTAAAAAAGAATTAAGAAATTATATAGACATATATTATATAACATGGTCTGCAGTGGCTGGAACCTTGAACTTTTTCATACTTTCTTATGCATTTTTATACACATTTACATCAAACTCTTTTGAGTTGTCTTTGTGGATTATAATGCTTCTGATTTAATAAAATAAAATAAATTTATAATAATAATTTGAAAGCAATTACAATGCAAAATAAAAATAATCTTATCGATTTCAAAGTAAAACTTTATCTTCAGAGACGATTTTCGGAAATGGACGCGTTTTTTTTGTCGTTATTTTTTTTTATGTTATAAATAAAAATTTATTTTATTTTATTTTCAAAACAGAATATGCATTTTCAAAATTGAAAAAAAAAAAAATTCCAGCTCCGAATTTGAACGTTTCGTTTGTACCACTTTTGTAACGGTTTAATCACACCGTCTCTCACACACATCTCGCTCTTGATGAAGACCACTTCAATAAAGAGTTGAAACAGATTTCAATCAGCGAACTATAACATCATGTGTTTGTTTCTTCTAAAAATATTTATTTCATACATATATTACCAACCCCTCTCACTCACTCCCCCTACTTTCTTTGAGGATCGTTTTGGCATTAAATAACTCACAAAGGCTGGAATGCCATTAAAACAAAGAAACCAAGAAAGCAAATCATTTTGTGTTTTTGAAAATGTTCGGATTGAGAGAAAAACACTTCAAATAAAAATACGATCAAGACTTGAATATTAGAATTTTTGTGGAGTAGAAAAGATTTGTGAAAGACAATAGATGAGCCATTCATAAATTTAAATATGCAAATTAATTCATTGTTTAAAACACAGATCATCTTGATCAAACTTTTTACTTCATTTGCATCAATTTGACTGAAGAACTAGAAACGAATTGGATTTGTTAAAAAAAGAATTAAAATCTTCTTCTTCTTCTTCTTCTTCTTCTTCTTCTTCTTCTTCTTCTTCTTCTTCTTCTTCTTCTTCTTCTTCTTCTTCTTCTTCTTCTTCTTCTTCTTCTTCTTCTTTAAACATACCTATTTGACCCATATTATGAAATCTAACAGGTACTACCAATCCGGATCAGAGTGAACCTGGGAGTATTGGCATTGGATAGATATTCCAAATCCCAAGATTCAGAAGTGGAGCCTCACCATCAGAGGCAGGTTAATGCCATAAAGAAGACATCCATTTGCAGGAGTCTTCTTCTTCTTCATCTGTTGTTGTTTCTTGTTCTTGTTCTTCTTGTTGTTCTCCTTTTGTTGCTGCTGCTGCTGTTCTTGTTCTTGTTCTTCTTGTTCTTCTTCTTCACAATGATCCGATTTTTATACGTTTGTATGTTAACATAATACAGGAAAAAAAAAGAACATCGCAGCAAGATTTTTGTTAGCGCAATAATAATAAGACACGTTAACTTAACGAATAAAGCAATTTTCAATAATAATAATAATAATAATAATAATAATGATAATGATAATAATGGGACTTTGAGATACAGACGGATCACCTCATCCCGGCCAGGAGACCAGACATAGTATTGATTAAGAAGAAGAAAACATATTGTTGATTTTTCCGTCCCGGCAACCAGCGAGTGAAGGTAAAAGAAAACGAAAAGATGGACAAACACTTGGACCTTGCCAGAGAACTGAGAAAACTGTGGAACATGACGGTGAATGTCGTTCTAATTGTAATTGGTGCCCTTGGAACAATCCCCAAAGGTCTGGAAATGAATTTGGGTGAATTAGAAATCAGAGAAAGAATCGAGACCATTTAAACTACAGCACTGTTAAGATCGGCTAGAATATTCAGAAGAGTCCTGGAGACCTGAGGTGACTTGCTGTCACTCAGCCTTCAGTGAACCACCGGCTACGGCAGGTGTGAAAACCTCAGTAATAATAGAGCATAATGTTCTATGCAAATTAGTAAAAAAAAGAAAAAGAAAAAAAGGGAAGGTGTAAGACAGATGACAAGAATTCTATCATCCATTGTTATGTCAAAAGTCCCCCCCCCTGAAAATGTCGATATAGGAAAAGAATGGAATGTTATAGATATGGAAACACAAAAGCCATTTGTGTTTCTGCAACAAACCGGAGACTTGTTGCTCAAGGAATGCAGATTTTCAAAAGAGATAAAAACTGCAAAGATTCAACGGCATGAGGAATCGGCAAAATCTAAAAGACGACAACAAAAAGGACTGAGAGATGTAAAAAAAGAAGATGAAGATCTCAGCAAAGGGAGATAAGCGTAAGAGATACTCGTATAGAAATCAATCCAGTGTATCAAATGGAATATTCAAGAATATGTAAAACAAAGTTTTCAAGAAAAAAACAAAAAAAACAAACAATTAGTATTATCTGCGTTATTCGGACTATTGTCCCCATCTTCATTGTTATTTGTACAACGTTTCGGTCGATATGCCCTCCGGCCTTCTTCAGGTATTTCTTGTCGGACTCGGGAACCTTCTTTTCGGACTCGACTCGGAACTTTCTTGTCGTAATCGGGAGCCATCACGGAACTTTGAACCTAACCCTTTATTTAGTCCACGGGGGTATCCTGTTCTCATTCCGCTAACCATAGCTGGGGTAGGAGTTGTGTTCCGTGATGGCTCCCGATTACGGCAAGAAAGTTCCCGAGTTCGAAAAGAAGGTTCCCGAGCCCGATAAGGTACCCGAGTCCAACAAGAAATACCTGAAGAAGGCCGGAGGGCATATCGACCGAAACGTTGTACAAATAACAATAAAGATGAGGACAATAGTCCGAATAACGCAGATAATACTAATCATCAAGCCTCATCTCAAACATTCAGAGAAATAGAACACAAATAAACAAAAAACAAACAAACAAAAAACAAAAAGCATTACATTTCACGGAAATACCCGAAACCTTTGATCTATTTGAAAACGTCAACATAGAGGATATTCTCTCCTTTTTGAGGGAAATAAAATTATACCATAGAATATAGACATGAAACAAATCAATACCATACAACATGATCCCCAATGGTGCTAACACATTGTAAAACCAATTACTAAAAAATTATAAATATAAATACATAACATGTATTACTTCCTAACCGTTAGGCATGACATAACCCAGACGGGTTGATATGTCGTTAAAATCACCAACCAAACCAACCGAAACCTTTGAGAAATTAGAGTTAGGGTTAGGGTTAGGGTTAGGGTTAGGCTAGTTCGGGACTTTCCGTAATCTAATGCTATTTATACGTAAAATGCGATTCTAATGATGTTATCTTTTGCGCACTATTCTGTATTAGTACCATCGAATTTATATCATGATTAAACGCACATTTGGCGTAATGGTTATCGTCCTTTGGGAATGGACACGACCATCTGAGTTCAAATCCAAGACGCAGCTCTCAGCACTTTGAACTAATGCCTCTGGGAAGAAAGAAAGAAAGAAAATCAAACCGAGTACTCCCGGCTTAAATAGAGGGCTGTCATCAAATTTTTGGTTGGTTGGATTTTACGGTATGTCAACCCTTGTTGGGTTATTTTATGCCGAAGATGTTTTCTTCAATTCATTCTTGATGCGTATGTAAAAATCTATTTAACCCATAGATGGAACCCTAACAGGTACTACCACTTCGGATGAGAGTTGACATAGGAATAATAGTAATGAAGGATTATTACACATTCCCCTGAGCTCCAGAACTGGAACCTCGCCATCAGATAGAGTTTAATGTCATACTCAGCATATTAAGACCCTTAGCCACCGCCTTCTAGCAAATATATGATAAAAAGGATTGGGGCTTGCCATAAGGGTAATAGGGTAGGGACAATCATATAGGTGCTAGGGCTTGACGTGGCCGACTAATTGATTGGAGAGGGCTTCAAATAATTCGACCTTGCAAGAGAATTGAAAGAAAAAGGAATATGAGTGTGACAATATCACCAATTGTAATTGGTACACTTGGTATGGTCACCAGAAGTTTAGAAAACAGACGGGGGGGGGGGGTGTTGTTGGAAATCAGAGGAAGAATTGAGATCATCCAGACAACAGCATTTGTTGAAATCGGCTAAAATACTCAGAAGAGTCCTGGAACCTGAGGAGACTTGTTGTGACTCAGATTCCAGTGAAAGATCATCAGCTAACGCTGGTGAGAAAAACTCACATAATAATAATAATATAATAATAATAATACTTGGACCTTGCCAGAGAACTGAGGAAAACTGTGGAACATGAGGGTGAAGGTCGTATCAATTGTGACTTGGTGCCCTGGAAAAGAATTTGGGTGAATTGAAAATCAGAAGAAGAATTGAGACCATCCAAACTACAGCACTGTTGGGATCAGCTAGAATACTCAGAAGAGTCCTGGAGACCTGAGAAGAGACTTGCTATCACCCAGCCTTCAGTGAACCACCAGCTACGGCAGGCGTGAAAAACTCATCTATTAATAATGGAGATTCGCTTCCGGTTTTTGTCTGTAACAAAAACTACGTCACTGCTTACGTCACATTACCCAAAATCGTCATAGCATAGAATAAATACACTCAAAATTTGAACATGCAACATTAGACAGTCCTCATTGTTTTTTAAAACAAATTTTAATAAATACATGACTGGTATTATATATCTACATATAGTTTGTTTTATTTTAATACATATTTAAAGTTTACATTTCAAATTGTTTTATTTTTTAATCCTTTAATGAATTTGATGATTTTACTTACTTAGGGTACAAACTCGCTGACATTGAATTTTTAACTCCTACCACTCAGGCAATATGTTTCAAAAATTCTATTTTGTACTAGTAATATAATAATCATTTTGATTGTATAATGTTCCACTTGAGATAATAAAACCCTGCTATCTTTGATTTCGATGAAAATCAAATTTTTATAAGAAATTGTTAGGGGCGTCCTTATTTTATGATGTTAGTTTATAATGTTCCACTTGTAAGAAAGGTTCAAAGTTATATATATTGGATACATGACTCCGACGAAGGTTAACAGACAAAACATTTAATATAGTACAGCACATGGATATGACGAGATACAAAGTACAGGGGTAAAACAAAGTTACATGTAGAAAGATAAACACATTCATGAATGGTACAAGATATACAAAAAGTACAGGCATGAGACTAGGGATAGTCCATGCTGTGAAGAACTTACAGTAATGTAAGTGAGGCCAAAAGCCCCAACGAGAAGGGATAGACCGTGTCTAGCCCATGTGTCTCGTGGTTACTGGAACAGGAAAAGAGACAGAAGCCTTTTGAACCAGCCGCTTAAATACTATATCCCCAAGCGGGCACCAGCAAACTAAACCGGGCAGACAACTCTCCCAGGCAAATACGAAACTAACGCTACACACTTAATACCCTATAAGGGCATCTCATCGTGGTGAAATGGTTAACTAGCTAGTCACGCATATCCATTACTAGTGAAAAACAAGTTCGGCCTCGATGAATACCCCATAGTTACAACCTATTCGGAACCACAAGGTTCAGAGTTCGATACCAGCCCTCGCCAATTCAGCGCATGAGTAGCACAACTTTCTTCTGAGTAGTAAAGTAGGGTGCTGATGGTTGGTGTGGCACTCCACCTCAGACACAAAAACAAATCCCCCTGGTCTAGCGCCAGTGAAAAGAGGATAGACTTCCTCGCTGTCTGGCTGATAGGTCACTCCGCCTACAAATAAGAATAGTATCATTATAAAATTGGTAATTAGAAAATGAGTCAGTTTTTCTTTCCTCATCAAATATTGATTTGATAAAAATAGGTTTATTGAATTTCCGAATTTTTTTTTTACGTCCGATGGACACTTTTTTTAAAATCATTACTGCAAAAAGAAAAAAAGAAAAAAGAAAAAGAAAAAGGAGGGAAAAATGAAAAAGAAAAAGAAAAAAAATGAAGAAAAAAGAAAAAAGAAAAAAAAAAAAAAGAAAAGAAACGAAAATAGAAAAAAGAAAAAAGGAAAAAGAAAAAGGAATGAAAAAAGAGAAAAGAAAAAAACGAAAACGAAAAGAAAAAGGAAAAACAAAAAAAAACAAAACAACAAAAAAAAAAACCAAAAAAGAAATAAAAAGAAAATAAAGAATAAAGAAAAGAAAGAAAGAATAAGAAGGATAAAGAAAAAATCAAGCGAAAAAAGATAAAATGAAAAATGAAAAAAAAAAAAGGAAAAAAAGTGATAATAAATCCAAAAAGTCAACGAGACTAAAAACCTTTAGAAGAAGAAGAAGAAGAAGAGAGGAAGAAGGAGAAGAAGAAAGAAGAGAAGAAAGGGCGAGAAGAAGAAGAAAGAAGAAGAAGAAGAAGAAGAAGAAGAGGAAGAGGAAGAAGAAGGCGAGAAGAAGAAGAAGGGCGAGAAGAAGAAGAAAAAGAAGAAGAAGAAGAAGAGGAAGAGGAAGAAGAAGAAGAAGAAAATTGAAAGATGATTGTTCAATAAAGCAAAACAAAACAAAAAAGAAAAGAAAACAAAAAAATGGTCGAAGGCGTTGTCCGAAGTGTTTGGTTGTAAACGATGGAATTTGTGGTTAGCCATTGACTAATGAATTAATAACAACATTTTAAGAGGAGTGTCCTTAGTGATTGGGATACTTTAAAAGCCACTCAACAAACCACTGATATTATCTCTCCATCTTATTATTCAGGGTCTTCTTCTTCTTCTTCTTCTTCTTCTTCTTCTTCTTCTTTGGCCCTCAATCAGGCTAGATGAACGGTTGGTTAGGTCCCCTCCGATCAATCGTCTAGTCTCATCAACCCCATTGTCCTTACGGCACCTCCCCACCAACCCATTTTATCATATATGTGCTAAAAGGCGGTGGTTGAAGGTTTTATTGTCCTGGTTATGACGTTAAACTGGATCTAATGGTGAAGTCCAAAATGCTGAAGCTCTGAGGAGCGTGAGGTATCCCTTCACCATTACTATGTTATTCATTTTTGACCGTAAATCACATTGGTTAGTTTGTTTGTTTGTTGAATTTTACGGCATGTCAACCCTTGTTGAGTTATTTTATGCCGAAGACGTTTTGTTTTATTCATTCTTGATGGGAACTCAATTTTTTAAAACACATTTTTAAAAACTCATTTCTCTATTTAACCCATAGATTGGGTCCAATCAGGCACTACCACTCCGGATCAGAGTGGAACTGGGAGTAATGGTGATGAAGGGGTACTCCACATTCCCCAGAGTTTCAAATTGGAACTTCACCATCAAATAAAGTTTAACGACATACCCAGGACATTAAGCACATATATGATATAAAGGGTTGGGGATTGTCATAAGTGCAATAGGGTTGGGACTATCATATAGGTGCTAGGGCTTGATGTGACCAGCCGATTGATCAGAAGGGGCCTCTCCAACCGCACGTGAAGCCTAAGTAAGGACCAAAGTGGAATATTGCAAGTCATGGACTGCTCAGCCACCAGGATTCCATCTTTAAGCATCACGGGTCGCGACCCCACGGCTAAGAGGTGGCCCCCAATATTGGAGAGGGTCTCACCCCTCTACAGAAGTGCAATCGGCGTATTTTACAGCCCCAGCGGATTGTGTACTTACCCTTCTACAGAGGTGCAGTCGGCGTATTCTACAACCCCAGCAGACAGTGAAAATCACATCAAGTAAAGAAATTGTTTCAATAATCCAAAACCTAAAGTAAAGGCAATGATGCTTAACTCAACTTGACGTTCGAATTTTGGTTAGATGAGAATTTGTTTTTTTCCCTCAGCCTCTTCGACCCAAGGACATGGCGGCGGCGGCGGTGGTAGCCACGGTGGCGGCGACGGAAAACGTGCCGTGAGAACAGCGGTGAACGCTGTAACAAAACACATCAATTATCTCCTAATCTCTCCCCACGACACCCCACCCCCACGCACTCAGCGTCAATTAAAGTAAGGGCCCCTGGCCGCCGGGCAATGTTCTTTTGGGGCAGACGGAAAATGGAAAGAATTGGTATCATCATTTTCCCTTCATGATTTCCTGATACATTCTTTATAACTAAGTAAACAACTTGTTGTCACTCAACCTCCAGTGAAATACCATCAGCTAACGCTGGTGTGAAAGACTCACAAGGAGTAAAATAATAATAATAATAATAATGATAATAGACAGATTGACCAAAGGACGAGAAAATTAATGACGATGTACAAGGCTCTACACCCTAGAGATGATAAATATAGATTATATGTTTCAAGAAAAGAAGGTAGAAGAGGTCTTGCCAACATAGAGGACTGTGTAGAGGCCACAATCCAAGGACTCGAAGAATACGCAAAAAGAGCAAAGAAAGATTACTTATATCTTACTTATTATCTTACTAGAAAACAAAGATGGGAAGAAAAACAATTATATGGGCACTTCAAACGACAAATCGGAGAGGTTGCACATAAAAATAACCTGAACATGGTTAAGAAGAGGAAACCTCAAGAGAGAAACTGAATCCCTAATAATTGCTGCACAAAATAGTGCCATAATAACAAATTATATCAAAGCAACAATTGATAAGACCCAACAAAACAGTAAATGTAGACTGCGGTGACAGAGATGAGACTGTAAACCATGTATTAAGTGAATGTAGCAAACTAGCACAGCGGGAATACAAAGCTAGGCATGACTGAGTTGGGAAGGTGATCCACTGAGAATTATGCAAAAATTAAATTTTGACCATACAACAAAATGGTATATGCATAAACCAGAACTTGTTCTTGAGAAATGAAACGCATAAAATTCTCTGGGACTTTGAGATAAAAACGGATCACCTTATCCCAGCAAGAAAACCAGACCTAGTGTTGATTAACAAAAAAGAAAGAACTTGTCAACTGGTGGATTTTGCAGTTCCAGCAGATCACAAGGTGGTGATGAAGGAAAATGAAAAAATAGACAAATATCTGGACCTTGCCAGAGAACTGAAAAAGCTATGGAATATGAAAATCAAAGTGATACCAATTGTAGTTGGTGCACTTAGAAAAGCTTGGAAAACCTGGAAATTAGAGGAAGAATTAAGACTATCCAGAATACTGCACTGCTGCAATTGGCTAGAATACTCAGAAGAGTCCTGGAGACCTGAGGAGACTTGTTGTCACTTAGCCTCCAGTGAAATACCATCAGTTAACGCTGATGTGGGAAACTCAAAAGGAGTGAAAATAATAATAACTAGCAGGACCTGTGGATATACCACAGTATGATAATTTGATTATTACAACGTTTAAGAGCAATTACAAAATAATTCAGTAAAGAATTATAATAATCCAGATTTAACTCTCTCATTCTCTTTTTTGTTCGACTGAAACAGATTAGCGTTATCGCTTCCGCGCTATCCCCCTCTCTCCATTTTTCCTCTTCTCTTTCTTTCTTTCTTTCTTTCTTTCTTTCTCGTATATTTTTTCTACATTTAGTGAATATAGCAAACTGACAAAAAAAGAGTACAAAAGCAGACATGACTGGGTGAGAAAGGTGATCTACTTGGAACTGTGCAAAAGAATGAAGTTTGACCATACGGACAAATGGTACATACATGTACAAACCAGAATCTGTCTCAGAAAATGAGACGCATAAAATTCTCAGGGGTTTGCATGTATTTTCCTAATTTTTTGTACTATCTGTAGGTATAAAATGTAAGCAAAATCGTCACTTCTATTTATGAACTTTTCCAATAGCAGACGCCATTTCCAATGTGATGAGAGGACAGAAAGCATTTAAGATCGTTTGCACTTTACTCATTTCAATTGCTGGTCGAACTTTCTGCAAGGAAGACAACTTTGGATTAACACCAGAGGATAACCACAGACTTCTGACTTATATACATTGCATACATAAATGGAAAATGTACTCTCTCGTCGATTTCGACGCACGAGAGTTCATACAATGAACATCCAATCAGTGATTTGTTTATAGTTGTGAAGGCTTGTGTTGGACCATCCGCACTTTTTGACACAGTCGATAGGAAGGAATGCCACAAACCCAATCAACGACTAACCTCAGGTTTTTCAAATTCAGAGTTTTTCCTTCTCCTAGACTGGTTATCTATCCAAGGTTAAATGTGAAATGCAAACAGCTTCGTCTCGGATTTGAACTCGGGTCGACGAGTCCATTTCCTACGACTGTAACCATTATGCTACACGCCTCCATCCATCTATATATTACAAGTAACACTACAGACTTGAACTTATATATTACAGAGGAACCCAATAGACAAGGATTACCAACTGGATTCTGTGAACAACAACAGAACCACTGAAGATTTACCAATTTTGATAAAATATGAAATCAGCATTTTAGTTTTGTTTATTTTTTTATGAAATATCTGTCAGCGACATGTTTGTTCGATGAAATATACGTTCGGTGAAATGCCCGTTCACTAAAATGCCCGTTCACTAAAATGTCCGTTCACTAAAATTTCCGTTCGAAAAAATGTTTGTTGGGTGAAATGTCCGTTCACTAAAATGCCCGTTCAATAAAATATCCGTTCGATAAAATGTCCATTCGGTGAAATGCCCGTTCGATAAAATGTCCGTTCGGTGAAATGTCCATTCGCTGAAATGTTCGTTCAATAAAATGTCCATTCGCTGAAATGTCTGTTCGATAAAATGTCCGTTCGATGAAATGTCCATTCGCTGAAATGTTCGTTCAATAAAATGTCCATTCGTAGAAATGTCCGTTCACTAAAATGTCCGTTCGATAAAATGTCCATTCGGTGAAATGCCCGTTTGATAAAATGTCCGTTCGGTGAAATGTCCATTCGCTGAAATCTTCGTTCAATAAAATGTCCATTCGTAGAAATGTCCGTTCACTAAAATGACCGTTCAATAAAATGTCCATTCGCTGAAATGTCTGTTCGATAAAATGTCCGTTCGGTGAAATGTCCATTCGCTGAAATGTTCGTTCAATAAAATGTCCACTCGGAGAAATGTCCGTTCGGTGAAATGTTAATTCGGTGAAATGTCCGTCCAGTAAAACGTATTTACAGCGAAATTTCTGATGAAATATCCGTTCAGTGAAATATCCGTTCGCTGAAATGTCCGTTCGATAAAATGTCCATTCGCTGAAATGTCCGTTCGATGAATGCTCATTCATTGAAATGTCAGTTCGGAGAAATGTTCGTTCGGGGAAATATCCATTCGCTAAGATATCAATTCGTGGAAAAATCCGTTCGGTGAAATGTCCGTTCGATAAAATATCCATTTAGTGAAATGTCCGTTCGTTGAAATGTTCTGTCCACCATTTGTGAGGCTACGATGAATTCGTTGTTGAAAACCAGTTTTTTGCTGGAAACTTTTGCACACACAAAATAAATCGTTTGACTCGGACTATCATTCTTCTCAGTCCGCGCGGTATTTATTTATTTTTTATTCAAAACAAACACACATGAATGACATCGCAAAAATGATTGTAGATTTTCTGGCATGACTTAACGCATTTAATCTATTTCCCGTTTTGCCAACAGCGCTAAGTTTTCCTTGTTCTGACTCACTTGTCGCTAGTCATACATTAAACAAGAATTGATATCTAGGCAACAAAAAATCTTCCGCACCGTCAACATTACAGCGCGCGGGGTGGGGGTGGGGGTGTTGATCGTATCAGCTTTCGAAACAAGAAATTTGCATGTCGTTCAACACCGAATGATAAATGGTAGCGAGTAATCACGCCTTACATATTTGTATGTGTATTTATGAAATGAGGCTTGATATGAATAATTATGATAATTCGGACTGTTGTCCTCATCTTCATTTTTGACCGTAAATCACATTGGTTAGTTTGTTTGTTGAATTTTACGGCATGTCAACCCTTGTTGGGTTATTTTATGCCGAAGACGTTTTATTTCATTCATTCTTGATGGGAACTTAATTTTTTAAAAACTCAATTTTTAAAAACTCATCTCTCTATTTAACCCATAGATTGGGTCCAATCAGGCACTACCACTCCGGATCAGAGTGGAACTGGGAGTAATGGTGATAAAGGGGTACTCCACATTCCCCAGAATTTCAAAATTGGAACTTCACCTGTTGTCCTCATCTTTATTGAGTATAAACACAACGTTCAGCCCACTGTAATCTCGGGCTCTGCTTTAGATGTTTTTTTTTTTTAAGTTTATCATTTTGATTACCTTAAATAAGTCATCTACGGACGATTACCCATGAATTCAAACGCAGTTTCGGAGCTTAATCGTTACTAATCATCCAAGAGCTCTCCAAGAAGCGTAAATGCCACCTGACTTATTGACAAAATTATGATTAGATATCATAATCATCATATCGCGCTAGCAGCACGGATATCCATGACAATCTCTCGCCAACCGTCCCTATCATTCATTGCTCCTGGGAGGTCCTCTGTGTAGCATCCAGTATCCGCGCAGATTTGGTCTATGTACATCTTTGCTGGACAGCCTACTTTGGCGTGCCCATGTGATGGCTTCCACTGAAGAACGTCACTAATGAGTTCATCCTTGCTTCTCCAGAAGTGCCCAGCGTGTCTTATTCGCCTCACACGGGTAGTTTGTGTGATAGGGGGAAGGTGGCCATACAGCTGTTTTCTCGTGGGGTGTTGCTTCCACGTCTTATTTAAGATTGGGCGCAGCATTCCTGTGCAGCTCCCATCTAGCTTATTCTCTATGTGCTTTGTTAGAGTCCAAATAGTGCAGCCGTACAGTAGCACTGATACAACTACGGCTTGGAAGAATTTTCGCTTTAACCTGTCCGTGAGATCGGATTTTTATATCGCTGACAATCTGTTTAAAGCAGCCCATGCCTTTCCTATGCGTGTATTAACGTCGTTTTCTGTTGATGAGATATTACTACCTAGATACGTGAATTGTTTCACGAAGAATTTACTTATTCTAAAAACTGAAAATTCAAAATATCCTAAAGAATGTAATCACTATCTAACCAAATTAATTTGAACTTAAAATGAGAAGGTTCACAATTAAAAAAAAAATTGAAATAAATCACCAAGTAGGACTGAGCCTATCAAGCGGAGATTTAAGAGGTTTGAATTCAGAGTTTTTTCTTCTCCTTGACTGGTTGCCTAACCAAGGTTAAAGAGCCCAGTCTGCCCTACTATTTACCCATAGCTGGAGGGAGAATAGTTTGATTCATACCTTTCCAAATGGTATTAGCACTATGTGAACTATGGCTTCGTCTCGGATTTGAACTCGGGTCGACGAGTCCATTTCCTACGACGCTAACCATTACACCACCGCGCCTCCTTGAACCAAACAAAATACAAACAAAAATACAACAATTGAATGCAACGTTTGAATTTCATGGGTGATTGTCTGAAAATGATTTATTTTGAGGTTATTAAAATAATAAATAAAAAACACCAAAAACAAAACCCAGTGGCCTGAATGTTGTGTTTATACACAATAAAGATGAGGACAACAGTCCGAAATATCATAATTATTCATAATCACGCCTTGTTTAAAACAAACAAACGAGTAGTAGCAAAAAAGAAGAAATGAGGTCACTAAGAGCGACCGCCCCCATACCACCCAACAAGAGATGATACCATCAACATCAATAAAGAGTATGTATAGATGCCACAAATACCTGATCAGCCAGTCTATCTGTTCCGAAGAAGGGGATATAAACATCTCCGAAAATCTAACAAAATAAAACGAAACTTAACATTCAAAAACTGAGTTTCTTAAACTGTTTCCCTTTGAAATTAAAGATTAGTTTTCCATATTCTTATCAGGCATACAAAAGTAATTTGTAATTCTATCTGTCAGCTGTTTTTAACTCCTATCCCCTTTTTATTCATCTTGTTTACATCTATTAATATGAGTTTTTTTGTAATAATTAATGCATATCTTATATTATATCTATATAATTCTTAATAATACATTAATGAGTTATGCAATCTGTGGAAGCATTTCCTCAGAAATTCATCTATTTTATTTAATAAATTTTTCCTATCCGGGAATCTAATCATCGCTAACTTTTCTTGTAAACAGAAGAAACATGGATCAGTATATATATATATATATATATATATATATATATATATATATATATTGTGTGTGTGTGTGTGTGAGAATACAGAAATAAAGAAGATGGTACAAAAAAAGAACAATCAAGACCAATTATATATATATATATATATATATATATATATATATATATATAGAGAGAGAGAGATAGATAGATAGATAGATAGAGAGAGAGAGAGAGAGAGAGAGAGAGAGAGAGAGAGAGAGAGAGAGAGAGAGAGAGAGAGAGAGAGACAGAGACAGACAGACAGAAAATAAAAGAAGTAAAGAAAATGGACACTAGAAGATAAAAGAAAAAAAATCTTTCAATTCTGAACACCTTGAGCAAGTTCTTTTCCCCTTGAAGAAGGACGGTATTGAAGAGGGGGGTGGGGGGAGGGCTTAACTCTGTCAGACCAACTGACCGACTTTTCATTGGGCAACTCCTTTTCTTTTTGTTGTTTCTTTTTCGCTTTTCAACCCTCACTCGCTTCGTGCTCTGTGTTTTTGGGCCGACCAGTCCAGGTATGGAAAAAATCGATACAGAAACCTGATTGATCTAAGCAAACAGCATTCACCATTCTGTCTCAATCGAGTTGATGGCATTCGATTTTTTTTAGCATTCCCGCCTCGACTTCACCATTGCAGTCCGAAAGGAAATGTCAGAAATATATATATATATATATATATATAAGAAGTAAAAACACAAACGATGTGTTTTGATATGGCTTTTTTAGCCGACAATTTTTGGGAGAATATGTGCTTAATTGAAGTCGTACCTAATTTTGAAAGTTAATTAATTAATAATTAATTAATTAGGTGGGCATGTGTGGTGAAGGTGGATGACTTCCGAAAAAATGGGAGAATGGTTGGTTGTGTATAATGAAAGGGCAGTAACCAGTGTCGGCCTAGCGTTAGTTCTGGGACGGCTTTCTTCGTCCTGTAAGAAACTGCATCTAATGGTAAAGATACAAATTTGGAGTTCTAAAGAGTGTAGAGTACCCCTTAATCGCTATTATTGGTAGGTCCACTCTGACCCGGAGTGGTACTAACCTATTTGGATCTCATCTATGGATTAAATAGGAAAAAATGAGTGTAAAAATGTTTAAAGGAAATTGAGTTTAGAAATAAAAATTGAATATTCATCAAGAATGAATAAAACAAAAACGTCTTTGGCGTAAAATAACCCAACAAAAGTTGATATGTCGTAAAATCTAACCAACCAAGCAACCAAACAGCCTCCGACCTTCTTCAGGTGAACCTTGTTCGTCCGAGAATATAATTGTGTATGAATTATTAGTTTTAGATAGGAATACTTGAATCTATATAACTGTGTGCAAATCATTTGTATTATATAGGAATATTTGATATCATATAACTGTGCAAGTCATTTGTATTAGACAGAAATACTTGAAACCATATAACTGTGAGCAAATTATTTGTATTAGATAGGAATACTTGAAACCACACAACCGTATTTGTATTAGATGGTAATATTTGATATCATATAACTGTGCAAGTCATTTGTATTAGATGAAAATACTTGAAACCATATAACTGTAAGTTATTTGTAGTAGACAGAAATACTTGAAACCATATAACTGTGTGCACATTATTTGTATTAGATAGGAATATTTGATATCATATAACCATGTACAAAAAACTTTTACAAAACAACCACCCCCCAAAATGTAAATATAAACGTACAAAATAAGTAATTCCCCATAGGCATAAAATGACCCCAAACGGTTGACATGCCGTTAAAATCAATAAATCATTCATATAGGTGTTCTTTGTATGTTGTTAAACTGCATCAAATGATGAAGTTCCAATTTTGGAGCTCTGGGGAGTGTGGAGTATCCCTTCATCGTCATTACTCCCAGGTCCACTCTCACCGGGAGGGGTTGTACCTGTTAAGGTCTCATCTATGGGTTGAATAGAAAAAAAAATGAGTTAAAAAATTGAGTACCCATGAAGAATAAATAAAACAAAATGTCTTCGACATAAAATAACCCAACAAGAGTTGACATGCCGTAAAATACAACCAACCAACCAACCTACTCTAGTTTCCCATCACAATGTTTAGAGAGTTTAATTAACACTGAGTCCATATCCTTTTTTTCAGGCCAATGTGTGTAAAATGAACGCAAAGAAATATGGATTGCATTTGAACCCGGCTTGCTGATTTAATTTTATGCACTGATAACCATTGCACATCTCTCACCTCCGTAAAAATTCTGAGAGATAAAAAAAAATTCTGAGAGATAAAGGAAAAAAGAGAGTAAATGAAAATGTGAATTCGAAGTGTGTGATCGAATTAGAATCAATAGAATTCATTTGACTGAATGAACTTGGGGAAGGTGTGTAGGGTGGGTAGGACGAAAATAGATGTTGTGTCTGTGTCATAAGTTACGCTGAACTGTCTGAACTTTATTAATTAGGGTGAAAAATAATTGATTTTAATTTGAACAACACAACTGACCACCATCAAAAAGAAACAAAAAAACGAAAGAAAAAAGACGAAAAAAAAAGCAAAAAAAAAGCAAAAAAAAAAAAAGCAAAAAAAAAAAAGCGAAAAAAAGAAAGAACCCCTCCCCCCAAAAAAACCCAAGAAAGAAAATCAGAATTTATAAATATACTGTATTCTTTCATTTTTCCTAAATTGCTTTTAGGAAAACTACTGTGTCTATAAATGTTCTCTTCAAAAGAAAAAAAACAAAGACCCCTAAATGTTCTCTTGTAAAAAAAAATCAAGACTCCCTCAAAAAAGACCCCTAAATGTTTTGTTCTAAAAAAAAAAAGATCCCCTCAAAAAACAAGGAACTTACTTTATGTCAGCTTGTTGTAATCACCACGTTCGATTACAGTCAAGTGAAACTGAAAACACCGGATCCCGCTTGATCACAAAGGTTTAGCAACGATGTTTCTGTTCAATATTTAATTGGGTGACCACTTAAGCAATAGAAGGTATTGTTAGCATTTTTATTGATCAAAATGGCTTAATTTGGCATTAAATTATCCAAAAAGGGTTGATATGCCGTAAAACAAAAACAACCAAACCAAACCAAACCAAACCAAATCATTTCGTTCGCCAAGTTAAGTAGCGAATAGCCTGATCAATACTTTGATGGGTGACTATTTAAGTAATAGTAGGTACTATAAGTAACCTGGTATGGATGAATACCAGGTATGAATCGGCATTGAATGACCCGAAAAGTGTTGATATGCCATAAAAAACAACAACCACTCAACAATCAATAAAGAGGTGAAAGAGTCTGCGTAACACGCCGTTAAAGAGACATTTGTTGTAATATGAAAAAAAAACCAACAAAAAAAAACAAAACAACAAAAAACAAAACAAAAGGTGCTATTCGCAAAATTCCGTCCCGGCGTCTTGCTTTAAAAACGCTAGGCGGTGATAGCTGAAAAAAAATACGTAAATGCGATATTTTACTATTCTTTTTTTCTTATTTTAACTAAAAACAACAGCTATGAATGGAGTCCCTAGTTGTTGTTTTAATTAAAATAAAAAAGAATATCTAAATATTTTTATTTTTTTATTTGTAATTGATTGTCGAAAAAAAAATGAAAATACCGAAAAAACTGAGATATTTCTTTAGCGGATTGAAGGCGTTTTTATTGACAAATCATTTTTTTAGTGGTTTGAAGCCATTAAAAGTAAGCCACATTTTTATCGACAAGTAAATGTAAGAATATCTAGAATCTAGAATATTTTAAAGAGGAGGAGGGTTAAAATATTTACATTTACTTGTCGAAAAAAGACTGGAGGGAGTAAAATATCGCATTTACGTTTGTTCAACTATCACCGCCTAGCATTTTTTAAGACAGGAGGCCGGGACGGAACTCTGCGAATAGCACCGAAAAAAAAACAACTTTTAATGTACGTTCACTTGTGACATTGGCCAATGGCGCGATTTTAGCCTCCAGTGCATTCCGGGTTTGTTAGGTGAAACCTGTTTCAACCTGATTGCCTGTGTCCGACTTAAGCACCCCCCTCATCAACCCTACACCCTAAAAACAAAACAAACAGGTAGGTAAGTAGGTTGTTTGTTTCCTTGAATGTTGAAGTGTGTGTGTGTGTCTGGGGGGGGGGGGTGCTAACGCGTCTTATTTTTGTTATGAATGAAGCAGCTTTTATGTTGGGTCGGGAATGATTTGCCATCGAAAATAAGATTTAATGATATTTGTGTCTTTTCGACCAAAACCGGCGGCCGATTTCATTTTAGAAATCAAACACAGCATGGGGATGGATGTAGGTGTAGGGGGGGAGATCGGTTAGCCGGCGAGACGAGATAATATTTGTATCGGTACTACCATATTTTTTCTGTTTCGCATGTCCTTTTCATCCCCTTTCTTTCTTTATAATAAAAACGGAATGGTCCATTATTTAGCCGAGGCGACGACACTCATAAGAAATAAGAATTCAGGGATTAAGCGACATCAGATCATCAGGATTTAAATTTCATCTTAGATTATTTGGACAGACTCATTTTTAAGTAGAATGTGTTGCAAGATGATAACGGTCGGAAGATTAAGGAAGAAGAATATTATATTTATTTCTAAGAGTTTTGGATGACGCAGAATTCATACATACATTACATGCCCTACCCCCACCTCTAGCCCCCCCCCTCACCAAATATTATTGTTGGCGGGAGTAGTAGAAATAATAATAGTAGTATTAATTTACCATATCAGACGGAAGTGTCAGTCCATACGTAGTCCTGCCATTTTTTACGGGATCTATGCTCGTATATCTAGATCTATACATATATATATATTTATCAACACCTCCGCACGAGCTGGATGTGACACAATGTCAATTTCTTAAGCGGAGTTCAACAGGTTTTGAATTCAGAGTTTTCCTTCTCCTAGACCGGTTACCTAACAAAGGTTAAAGAGCCTAATCTGCCCTACTATTTATCCATAGCTTGAGGGAGAGTAGGATTCATACCTTTCCCAAGGGTATTAACGTTGTGAAATGCAATTACCACATCCAGGATTTGAACTCGGGGCAACGAGTCCATTTCCTATGACTTTAACCATTACACCTCGCACTTCATAGATTTATACATATATAAAGGGCAGTTGATGTGTATGTATGCATGTATGTATGTATGTATGTCCGGATGAAGCTACGAAAGTAAAACAATTAACGACTAAGTAAATACATAAATACACATTAACTAACACCAGACCGGAATAACACAAAGTCTTTTTTTTACGTGGTGAGTTTTATGGGGCATCCAGTGAGGACCCAACTCCCGACTCATTAATAATGGATCTTCAAGATTAACTTTTTAACCCCCTCACCTCCACCCAGGCGATGCCGGGTAGCTGTTTCTAGTACATATATAAAAGGTAGTTGGTGTGTATGTATGTATGTAAGTCCGGATGAAACTATGAAAATAAAGCAATTACCGACAAAGTGTTTCGAGGTTTCACCTCTCATCAGTGTGGTTATACTTTAACAGCTACCCCTGGCCGGGTTTGAGACCCGAATGAACTTTCGTTCGCCAAATCTCTTACCCGTGCGACCAGAAGCGGCTGTCAAATATAGAAGAATATTTAATTGATACATTTTATAAGCGGAAATGAATTCACTGGAGTCCTCAAACTTTGTAAACAAAGTGAGGGTTAGCTGCACGCCAGAACGGTGAATTTTACAATTAAATCCCTATTTAGAGAACTCAACCAAAGTGGGAGTATATATATATATATATATATATATATATATATATATGGAGGATATGTGCTTAATTGAAGTCATACCTAATTTTGAAAATTAATTAGTTAATAATTAATGAATTTAGGCGGGCATATATGTTCAAATGCTGACTGGCCATTCCCATATACTGTCATGTAGCAAGTCAATAAAATGTGGAATATAAATAAGTTTCAAAACAAACGAAGAATGTGGGAATGTCCAGCTAGTGTAACGGTTAGAGACTTCGCCTGTCAGCTTGACAGTCGAGGTTTCGAGTCACACACGGAGCAGTCTCCCATGTCTATAACCTTGCTGATGAGACCTAATAGGTCGAAATGTACATTCAGGGATTGACATTTTCTCGATTTGTTTAGCCTTACATTTGAACATATATGCCCGCCTAAATTCATTAATTATTAACTAATTAATTTTCAAAATTAGGTATGACTTCAATTAAGCGCATATCCTCCAAATATATATATATATATATATATATATATATATATTACCAGTCTTTGTATACAAATTTTATATAAAAATTAACAAGATTTGATTTATATTCCAAGATACTTAAAAATCAAAATATACATAGAAATAGCATTGAAATTTGACTTAAAAATGTTCACCATTTGTAAATCTCAAAAGTAAACAAATCAATACACCAGGGGCTTTTTGCCACCCCCCCTTTACTCACGCGATGCTGGGTAGTCGCTTCTAGTTAGAATAAATTAGCAATAATAATACAACTTGCCTCGAGGTGTATATAAACAATATTATTGTGCCTCGTACGTATTCACAAGAAATATATCAATTTCAAATCGTTGAGAATGACAGGTTAATGCACACACACACACACACACACACACACACACAGAGACACACACACACACACACACACACACACACAGACACACACACACACATACAACCCCCTATCCCCCAAAAAAAAAACAAGTCCACATTTTTCTAACGGAACCAGATAATAACCAATAGAAAGAAACCTTTAACTCTTAGATCTACATATTAATTCTCGAGTTCCTTAATAGTACGACCGTTATCATCTTGTAACACACTCTGGTTAAAAATGACACCGTCCAAAACATCCCAGATGAAATGCAAAAATGTAAATCCAGATTATCTAGTGTTGCTTATCCGCTAGATTCTTATTTAAATCTGTATAAAAAAATGGAATGGAGGTTTGTGAAAAGTCATAACTTTATCCGGAAGAGTGAAAGAAAAATCATAAAAGAAAACAAGTAATTTTGTATTTATTTAAACTTGTAATTAAAAAGATATATATATATATATATATATATATATATATATATATATATACCAACTCCTCCGCACGATCAGGATGTGACACAAGGCCAATTTCTTAACCGGAGTTCAACAGGTTTTGAATTCAGAGTTTTCCTTCTCCTAGACCGGTTGCCTAACCAAGGTTAAAGAGCCCAGTCTGTCCTAATATTTATCCATAGCTGGAGGGAGAGTAGGATTCATGCCTTTCCCAAAGGTATTAGCGCTAAGTGAAAGCAATTATCACATCCAGGATTTGAACTCGAGTCGACGAGTCCATTTCCCATGACTAACCATTACACCACGCACTTCATATATATATATATATATATATATATATATATATATATATATATATATATATACCAACCCGTCCGTGCGAGCAGGATGTGACACAAGGTAAATTTATTAAGCGGAGTGTAACAGGTTTGAATTCAGTTTTCTTCCCCTAGACTGGTTGCCTACCCATGGTTAAAGAGCCCAGTCTGCCCTTCTATTTGCCCATACCTGGAGGGAGAGTAGTAGGATTCATACCTTTCCAAGGGTATTAGCGCTATGTGAAATGCAAACAGCTTCATCCAGGATTTGAACTCGGGTCGACGATTCTATTTCCTAAGACTCTAACCATTACACCACGTACCTCCACATTTGACGGGGTATAAGAAGCACTTTTCCAATACACACACACACACAAAAAAAAATCTTGGACGGTCTCATTTTTAACGAGAGGGTTTTGCAAGACAATAACTGTTGGAAGATTAAGGAACAAGTGTATTAATATATAGATGACGTTGTTCGATGTATCGGCAGCTCTGATTGCAATACCATGAGGTGTTCTTGTAGGATGTATGGTTTGGTTTGTTCCCTAGTTCCTTGATTAGATTGTAAAGGTGTTTGTATCAGTATTAGCAAGTTTTCCAGATTAGACACAGGCCGTAAATACCAACCAACCAACCAACCAACCAACCAACCAACGATTTCCTACTGTGATAACGGTTACCTTCATCGCAAACCAAAGAAGAACTAACAAAGAAACCAACACTTAGCAGAAGCCCCGAGATAGAAGTCAGCCCAAAGAAAATGGTGACCAAAGTAGAAGCAGTCACAGCAACAAGTAAGAAGAGTACCAAGTAAGTTGAACCATCTCTAATCTAATCAGTCTGTCTGTCAATCTATATGTCTCTCTCTATGTCAGAAGGGTTCCCCATAGAAAAGTTGTTTAGGAAGATTTTAACAACTGTTCTATGGGGAACTTATAAACGGAAAGCGTTTGGCTCAAAGGCCCAAGATGAGATACAAGGATTGCCTGAGGTCGACCTTGAAAAAATGTAACATCGATGAGAAGACCTGGGAGAGTAAGGCTCTGGACGTGGGCAGTGGAGAAGGCTTTACAGGAGGGCACAAAAAAGTTTGAGACCAACCGTATACAGCATGAGCAGTTGGAACGAGATATTCGCAAGAATAAAAAAGTAGACAACCAAGGGCTTCAAATCGGTCTACTATGTGACCAGTGTGAAAGGCTATGTATGAGCAAGGCTGGCCTGATCAGTCACCAATCTGTGCATTGGCGGGATGGACTAATAAAATACCCTGTGCTCCCTGGAAATACCTGTAATTGTGGGAAGATGTGCAAGACTTTGGCAGGACTAAAGAGCCACTTTCGTGCAGCTCATTGTTGAATTTTTTGAATCTCACCATTAAATTCTTTGAACTGTTGAACATTTTTTTTTATATCAAGCAATAGCAATACTTGAACACGAGTCTGCTGCCATCATGTCAGAAGGGTTTATATGGCTATACAACAGCTTGTTCGGATTGTAAAGATGTTTGTATCAATCAATCCCTAGCCAGTAGGCATAAAATAACCCTAGTTAACTCTGGTTGACATGCCCTTAAATCAATCAATCACTTTAATCTCTTTTTTCCCGACAATCAAAAATAAAGAAATGACGTCATCAACATCAAAGGACTTCCGGGATGATTGATTGATGATATTGATGTTTACTCAGATTGGACAAGTCTGGCACAAGGCAATGAGGGAGATATATCTCTGAGAAATAAAGATTTACATAGTATATGGTGGAAATAATTTGCATAATGATTTTAACAAAACTGGGTTTAACAAATAATTATTTGCTGTTACTGATTTCTAAACTACCGCAAGATTAAGGAACAAAAATTTTGGTTGACGCAGAATTCATACATACGATACCTGTCTTACCTCCACCTCTGACTGACCCCCACCGAATATTATTATTATTATTGGTCAATTTGGTTTAGCTCAGTTGGTAGAGCATCGGCCTCGGAACCACAACGTTCCGGGTTCGATACTGACCCTTGCCAACCCAGTGGATAAGTAGCATAGCTTAGATCTGTGCGGTAAAGAAAGGAGCTGATGGTAGTTATGGTGCTCCACCTCAGTCCTGGTCTAGCGCTAGTGAAAAGGGGATAGACTCCTTCGCTGTCCGGCTGATACCACACCACGTATTTTACTTTTCACTTACAGCTGGCTTAAATTAAGAGATTTCATTTTCCTATGCTGGTTGCCCAACCAAGGCTAAAGAACCCATCTTGCCCAGCTATTTAACCATTGTGTGTATGTGTGCGCGATGGGGGAGGGGAATAGATGGATTCATGCCTTTTCTCAAGCGAAGTGAAATGCAAACATTCTCGTCCAGGATTTGATCTCGGGTCGCCAATTCCCTATTGTCCTTCTGACAAACCTCCAACCCCTTTTTATCATATATACATTTACCAACCCCTCCACATGAGCAGGATGCAACACAAGGTCAATTTCTTAAGCGAAGTTTAACAGGTTTGAATTCAGTGTTTCCTTCTCCTAGAGTAGTTACCTACACATGGTTAAAGAGTCCAGTCTGCCTTGCTATTTATCCATAGCTGGAGGGAAATTTAGATTCATACCTTTCTCAACGGTATTAGCACTATGTGAAATGCAAACAGCTTCGTCCAGGAATTGAACTGGGGTCGACGAATCCATTTCTCATGACTCTAACCATTATACCACGGGCGCCTCCCTTTTTATCATATATGTACTAGAAGGTGGTGGCTGAGGGTCTTTAAGGTCCTAGGTATAACTCTATCTGATTGTGAAGTTCCAATTCTGCAGCTCTGGGGGAATGTGGAGTACCACTTTATCGCCATTACTCTCAGGTCCACTTTGACCTGAAGTGGTAGTACATGTTAGGGTTCCATCTATGGGTTAAATAGATAAAAAATGAGTATTAAAAGTGTGTTTAAAAATGAGTTTGAAAAAAATTGAATACCCAGCAAGAATAAATAAAACAAAATGTCTTTGGCATAAAATAACCCAACAAGGGTTGACATGCTGTAAAATACAACCAAGCAAGCAAATATGCAAGCAAGCATTTTCTACTGTGATAACATTTACCTCCATCACTAACCTTGCAGCGGGTAGGGTAAAAGGCAATTTAAAATAGAGAATTATATTCTTAATAGAGGTTAATTGTAAAAATAGGAATTTATTAAATGCTCACTGAAGGCTCATTCAATAAATAAGGTTGAATTTTGCCTAAGGTGTTGGCAATATGAAGTGCTATTTACAGTGGCACCTTTTTTCAATGAAATCAATTGTAATGAGTCCTTTCATGTTCCAGAAGAGGGTCATTCAATAAATAAGGTGAAATATTGCCTAAGGAGTTGGCAATAGGAAGCACTGGTTATAGTTGTACCTTTTTCAAGAAATCCATAGTGATGTGGCCTTTCATGTCCCAGAAGATGTCAGCATGACCTTATTTAATGACTATACTGTTACGCTAAGCACCCCCCTATCATAAGACTAAGAATAGTAGTAATAGACGTTTTGGAAAGTAGTCGTAGTTGATTTAATGTGTGACACTTGTCATGAGTGGCAGTAATATTTGTAATAGTGACAATGACAAATAAGTTAATGATGGAACGAAATGTGCTTAGTGTAGACGTTCAGTAGAAAAAAAAATCCCCCAAAAACAACAAAAGAAAAAAAACTCACAAAAAACAAAAACAACTCCCCCCCCTCAAAAAAGGATAAAAAATGAAAACATTTCTTTCTTTCTTTCTTTCTTTCTTTCTTTCTTTCTTTCTTTTTCTTTCTTTTTAGTTTTCTTTCTTTGTTTTAGTTTCTTTTTCTTTCTTTCTTTCTTTCTTTCTTTCTTTCTTTCTAGTTTTCTTTCTTTCTTTCTTTCATACTATTTTATGAAAGAAAGAAAGAATTAAAACTTGTAAGACGTTTGCGCATGCGCACATATCAACATCTTCCGAATTTACACACCCTTTTTATCTTTATCTTACTCTTTGGCACACGGATTCTCACACAGATAGATAGATAAATAGATAGATAGATATAAAGATAGATAGATAGATACCTATTGTACCAACCAGGTGACACCTACATTTCAAACAGGACATGGCCTTATGAAGATACGTACGTCTAAAACGTCTCTGGTCAGAGGGGCAGATTGGTGTTGATGCAAATGTTTTGATATTATCTAGTTTTAAAAATGGGACTTGATTCGTGACTTTCTTGGGTTTGTCAATTCGAAAAAACAGAAAAACAGAAAAAAATAAAAAAATAAACAAAACCCAACAAACAAACAAAAACAAAGAAACAAACAAACAAAAACTTGGTGATGCTATCCAGCTTTCAATTTTGGCAAAAGAATTTAATTCGTTGAAAACAACAGCACGTTGGGAATACACAGGTTATAATAAAAGGTAAGTAATGTTTATACGAATCACACACACACACACATATATATATCTTATTATAATGGAGATTGTATGTTTTTCTGTCTGTAACCGAAACTATATTACTACACAAACCACAATTCCCTTTGTTATGTGCATCCCATTCTCCATGATTTTATTTAAATCTCAATTATTAATAAAATTGTTTTACATTACTTACACTGTTGACCATGTCTACATACTAATAACATGCACACAGTATGAACAGGCTAATTTGCATATTGATCTTAAAAAATTGATTTTAATAAATATATGCTTAGTATTATTGATTTCTAACATCTTAATAAATATGAGCAAAAATCTCTTCAATAAATCTTAAAAGAAACTTAACAAGAAGAAATAACTAATATTATTCTTTACTTCCTATTTTAACACAGTTAAAATTAGGAAAATACCAGTTTCAAAGTTGTTCCATCAGATCTACATATTCAGTTTCATTATATTTAATATGATATTTTATTATATTAAACTTAAATACTATATATATTTGCTAGTATATATAAAGGTAAAAGCATCCAATTGACTGGTAATTTAGGGATGATTCATTTGGGATCATTTATATCCTCGTATATCTACACTACATGCCCATGCTCATACACATCTATAGATTTACACAAGAAATATTACACTCCCCTAAGGGAACTCAATGTAAGATAATTAAATAAATTGATTATATACAGAGCAATATTTATACATATATATATATGTGTGTGTGTGTGTGTGTGTGTGTGTGAGTGTTGGATGTGTATGTATATTGACACATCTGTGTTTATGTATGTGTCTAACAGTCTGTGTTCGGTGTGTATGTATGTCCACACATCTGTGTGTATGTGTGTCAGTTTGTGTGTGTGTGTGTCTGTGTGTGTAAGTGTGTGTCTAACTGTCAACGCAAAGCAAAACATCGACCGAGTGACAACTCGTCGGAAAACTCGTAACTCGGAAAACTCGTAACTCGGAAAACTCGTAAGTTGGGACACTCGTTAGTCAAAGTAAAACGGTATCATCATTTGAATCTCTATTTGAATCTCACACTCACATATCTTACTATAATGGAGATTCTGTGTTTTTCTGTCTGTAACCGAAACTATATCACAATTCCTTCAATTATGTACGTCGCATTCTTCATAATTTTATTTTTATTTAAACTTCAATTATTGATAAAATATTTCACATTATTAATATTATATATATAACGAAATAGCAGTTTACAATGTGAATGGGAAGGCTAATTTGCATATTGATATAAAAAATTGATTTTAATAAATATGTCCTTAGTATTATTGATTTCTAATCATTTGGTTTTATCTTAATAAATAAGAGAAAACATTTCGGGGAAAAATCTTTAAATAAAATCCATTAACAAAAAGAAATAACTGTAATTTTATTCTTTACTTCTTATTTTAACTAAATAGTTAAATTAGAAAAATTTAACAAAAAAAAAAAAAAAAAAAAAAAAAAAAAACTGGCAGAGATGGAAGAGAAAATTTCAGTTGTTCTATTTTTCAATTATACTCCCCTCTGTTCCAAATCTTTTTATCTGCATTCTTATTTAGTTTCATTAACCTTGCTATTTAATATAATACTTTATTAAATTAAAACTTAAATACTTGCACCAGGAGGGTGCATATATTTGCTAGTGTATATATATATATATATATATATATATATATATATATGTCTGTGTCTCTGTGCATCTGTATATCTGTATGAGGCTGTGTGTGTGCGTGTGTGTGCATCTGTCTCTATGTGTGTGTCTGTGTGGGGCAGTTTGTATTTTTCAACCTGTCATATATGAATACATAGAGGTGTGTGGTGCATGTAGGAAATGGACTCGTCGACCCGAGTTCAATTCCTGGACGAAGCTATTTGCATTTCACATAGCGCTAATACCCTTGGGAAATGTAGGAATCCAACAACTCTCCCTCCAGCTAAGGGTAAATAGTATAGCAGACTGGGCTCTTTAACCTTGGTTAGGCAACCAGTCTAGGAGAAGGAAAACACTGAATTCAAACCTGTTAAACTCCGCTTAAGAATTTTACACACACACACACACACACACACACACACACACACATATATATATATATATATATATGTGTGTGGTGTGTGTGTGTGTGTGTGTGTATATTATGGAAAAGGTGACTTACCGGTGATTATGGTCACAATGGTTAGTTGATGCAAAATTCAGAAAGGTAAGGCAGCGATATAACAAATAAAAATATAACAAATTTATTGTAATCCATGTACAAGTGATAACCTACTCGAGTTTCACCATAAGGATCTTCAGGGTTAAATCCACTGGATTAATCAAGATATTGATTAATTGCAGTCGATTACACGTGTGTGTCTTTCGCGAGTTTATCGCGTTTATCACGAAAGACACGTGTAATCGACTGCAATTAATCAATATCTTGATTAATCCAGTGGATTTAACCCTGAAGATCCTTATGATGAAACTTGAGTAGGTTATCACTTGTACCTGTATTACAATATATATATATATATATATAATATATATATATATATATAGCCCTGAAGAGCTTTATGCGAAACTAATAGTAGGTTCGTCTGACTCAGTAGATTATCTTTATTACTTGGCTCTACTTAGGTATCGAGCACTTTTTACAAATTAGCTTCTCCTAGCGGTTTATATGAATATATATATTCTTATATACATATATATACATATAAATTATTTTTTTTTCTTTTGGCCAAATACTATACCAATAGATTATTTTTTGTTGGTACGAATATCTTGGTCTTTTCTTTTTTCAAAAATTTTTTCTTCCTGGTTGATGTTTGGTAGTATATTTTTACAATCAAACTCTCTGCCGGGTTTTTTCTCTCCGCAAGGATCTACCAACACGCTTGGTATATTAAATTATATATATATATATGTGTGTGTGTGTGTGTGTGTGTGTGAATAAAAATGACTGAGTTCCATTTGATATAACTAGAGGTCCCATACTGTTAGAATGAAGGACTTACAGTCATAGATTGGCTGGTGCACATTGGTGTGTCAAGTGACTCTATTCTTTTTTTTAGTAATAACATGTATTATTGATGAATAATAATATAGATATTTCTATTCCTCTACTTTTATTGTATTGAGAACCTTTTACATATCAGCTTAGTCGACTCTTTCGGTTGCTTTTTGTTTTTCATGATCATTTTCGTGGTGTTTGATTTTTCCAAACGGATCATTCGGCTTTTTTTCTCTTTTGCATCTTCTCCCGCTGACTATTTGGAAAATTGCCTTATTTGCCAATTGGATTATCCGTTATTTTTCACCGTCCGATTCATAAGAATAGAGCAGTTTCCTGTCTATAACTCTGCTGATGAGGCATAATATGCCGAAATGTACATATAGAGATCGACTTTTTCTCGATTTGTTTACGCCTTACATTTAAACAGATATGCACGCCCAATTCATTAATTATCAACTAATTAATTTTAAAATAAGGTATGACTTTAATTAAGCACATATTCTTGCAAAGATTGTCGGCTATCGCCATCTCAACCATACTTTTGTATACTTTACAGATATATATATATATATATATATATATATATATATATATATATCGCAGTTACCATTAAATCCACCAAGCAAATAAGTATACAATCGTATTTACTTCTGTATTTTTTCCTAAAAACAATTAAAAAGTGCTCAATATAAAAAGCTAAATAGACGATTAAAAACGAATGGTTTACAAACTATCGACGCAGTAGCACGAATCTTCAGTGACCCGGCAGATTCTTGCTACTGTGAGAAACCTAAGTCGGTAGATTTTAAACCATTCGATTTTAATCGTATATATATATGTAGTATATTAAGAAAATTGAAAAAAACACAGGTTTAAATAAGTTGAGTGGTAAGTTTATTAGCCGACGCTGCAGTGTTTCGATCTATTAATTAGATCTTCTTCAGGGCATTTGTTGGTATAAGGAAAAGTGATGAAAATTTTTGCCAGAGTATTGAAAAAGCTGTGGAATATACCAATTGTAGTTGGTGCACTTGGAATGGGCCAAGAAAATCTTGGAAAAAGACTGGAGGAACTGGAAATCAGAGGGAGAATTGAGACCATCCAGACAACTGCATTGTTGAAATCGGCTAGAATACTCAGAAGAGTGCTGGAGACCTGGGGACACTTGTTATCACTCACACTCCAGTGAAATACCATCAGTTAACGCTGATGAGAAAAACTCATAATAATAATAATAATAATAATAATAATAATAATAATAATAGACCAAACCTAGTGTTGATTAACAAAAAAGAGAACGTGTCAGCTGGTGGATTTTG
>CM042163.1:88230536-88255536 GCA_023376005.1 Doryteuthis pealeii | reverse complement strand
GTATGATACTTAATTCCATCTTAAATGCCATTATTCCCAGGTCCATTCTGACTCGGAATCAGAAGAACATTAATGGTATATATATATATATACCAAACTTATTAGTAAACCGTTGCGGTAAGAAAAAAACCGGTAAATAGTTTGATTGTAAAAATATACTACCAAACTTCACCTGGGGAAAAAATACCAACCGAAAATAATCGTTTAATACTATAACACTTGGCAAAAAGAAAAAGATGATATATATATATATATAAACCGCTAGGATTAATCGAAAGCTAAAAAGTAAAAGTGCTCAATACCTAAGTAGAGTCATATTCTTGCCCTGATGAGCTACTAAGCGAAACTGTTAGTAGGTTTATCTGACTCATTAGTTTAGGTGTATTGGTTTAATTACACATTAATGTTCGTGGGTTATTTAATGTCAAAGTCATCTCTGTGGAATAACAGGAGTGGTACTTTTTAACCCATAGAAGAGGGATGAGGAGTTACATACCTTTCCCAAGGGTATTTAGCCCGATAAGTCCGGCAAGTCAACCACTACACCACAGAGACTCCACCACTTTGATGTGATAGATGAATGAATGAATAAATTATCTCGTCCCATGAAAAACCTTTTGAAGAGTTCAAAATTATTTTAAAAAAAAATCTAATGGCATATCAAACTTCGTGGGTTATTTAATGTCAAATAAATCTTTGTTAAAAATCAGTTATGGAACTATCTAACCCAGTGGTTCTCAACCTATGGCCAAAATGGGCCACAGCAAATTTGCAGGTGGGCCAAGGAAATATTATAATTCTATATGATTTCAGAGCATTCACTTTTTATATACAAAATCCAATCATATATGTGGGAAAATTATATTTTCTAGAAAGTAAGATGTCAACTAATTCACGGTAGGGGAGTGTGGGGAGAGATTTACGCCCCCTGATACACCCCCTATATTATGTTTTATATATATTGACTTTATATATGCTAATTGAATAAGTTAATGAACTTAGAGCGGTTAAAATTGCAAATCGTCGTCAAAAGCAAAACGGAAAAATTTGGCTTGGGTATAGATTTTAATGAATTTAATTATTACTAAGGACACGATTTATGTTATTTTTGTGAAAGCTTTGTTGTTTTTTGCCATACATATATATAGGAAAATTGCAAAATTAAATATTAATAATAAATAGTCGTTAAATTGGAACTGAAAAGTCCATGTACTTTAGATACTTGAGATAAAGTGTGTGTGTCAATATGGTTGTATCTTGATTGAATAAATATCTTATGTAAAATAGAAATATTTTTTCTATTCATAATTTCATGGACCACAAAAATTCTGGTTTCAAAGTGGGCCATGAGCTGAAAAAGGTTGGGAACCCCTGATCTAACCCATCTCTCATTAGTCCGAAAGTGAACGTATGAGTGCGATTGGAATTCGAACTCGCTTACAAGGATGTCACAGTCCAGCACGTTTGCCACAACAACATAAAGACCCCCCACCCCCTTTAGTGTCATAGTTTGGTTTGGCTTCGGTGTTTAATGGTATATCAACCTTCGCGGGTTATTTAATGCCATTATTTTAGAAGAGCACTAGTGGTACTATTTAACCCATAGTTGGGTGTGGGGGTGTGACGAGGTTCATACCTTTCCCAAGGGTATTAGTCCGAAAGTGAACGTAATAGCACGACTGGAATTTCGAACTCGCTTATCTATGTTCACTCTAGCACGTTAGACAATATGCCACGTGGACCATAGATAGGTACTCTCATAACAATTTTATATCTTCTGATTATAATTGCGTGTTTGTCTTTCTATAACCAAAACTATATCACTACTCAAGTCACAATTCCCTTAGTTATTTACGTCACATTCTCCCTAATTTTATTTTTATTTAAACCTCAATTATTAATAAAATTGTTTTACATTATTAATACTGTTGACTATATTTACATACTAATGAAATGCAATTATATTTATATATACAACAAAATAGCGGTTTATAGTGTGAACGGGAAGGGTAATTTGCATATTGATATTAAAAATTTGATTTGAATAAATATGTGCTTAGTATTATTGATTTCTAATTGTTTGGTTTTATGTTAATGAATATGAGCAACAATTTTCGGGAATAATTCTTAAAAGAAATCCATTAACAAGAAGAAATAACTGTAATTTTATTCTTTACTTCCTATTTTAACTAGATAAATAAATTAGGAAAAATTTAGCAATGAAAGACGGGAGTGACGGAAGAATAAGTTTCAGTTGTTCTATTTTTCGATTATACCCTCCTTTTTTCAAATCTTTTTATCTGCATTCTTATTTAGTTTCATTATCCTTTCTAATTTAATATAATATTCTATTATATTAAAACTTAAATACTTGCACCCTACGGAGGGTGCATATATTTGCTAGTTGGTAGTAATGATTCTTCTCCGTAAATAATTTTCGTCGACAACGATCATTAAAAGCTTAGCAAACGAACTACACAGGTGTAACTACTACAATCTGTGCTACTCATGCGCTGAGTTGGCGGAGATCGGTACCGAATCAGGAACCTTGCGATTTCAGGGCCGGTGTTCTACCGACTGAGCTAAACTAGACCCCTTAGTAAATAATAGTAAGTACATTTTTATTTGTTTCTCATTTCAGATAAACGTAAAGAGGAGTACGGTAATTTGGTAGCCGAAATGACATCGAAACGTAAGTAGAATGGATTTCTAATAAGACGATACATTGTTTTATTGTTGTATAATGATTCGTATTGTTATGTGTTAAGTGATCTTGTGTTACTTGAATTAAAACTAAAAAAAAAAAGTGACTCTCTCGCCGGGTTGCTCAATCACTAAGAGTGGAACTGGGAGTAATGATGATGAAAGGGTACGCCACACTTCCCTAAGCTCCATAACTGGAACTTCACCTATGGATACAGTTTAACGTTATATCCAGGACACGAAAGATCTATTTAATCCATGGGATCCAACCACAGAGTGGACCTGAAAGTAATGGCGATGAAGGGGTACTCCACACTCCCCAACCACCGTATCTTTTCGACTCGTAACTCTGCATTGGAATAAGTATATTACAACAACAACAACAAAATGGGAATGGACTCTCTCGTCGATTTTCGACGCATGAGGGGGTCATCAAATGAACAAACTTATACAGTGATTTGTTTATAGTGGTGAAGGTTTGTGTTGGACCATCCGCACTTTTTGGCACAGTCGATAGGAAAGAATTGGTGCATCAAAGGTTGCCACAAACCCAATAAACGACTAACCTCAGGTTTTTCAAAGTCAGTGTTTTCCTTCTCCTAGACTGGTTACCTATCCAAGGTTAAAGAGCACAGTCTGTTCTACTATTCTACCCATAGCTAGAGGGGGAATATATGGAATCATACCTTTCCCAGCGATTTTAGCGCTATGTGAACTGCAAACAGCCTTGTCTAGGATTTGAACTCGGGTCAACGAGTCCATTTTCATCGACTTTAACCATTACACCACACAACTCTATTAACTTGAAGATAAAGTTGTTACATGGTTTTTGTTTAATGTACTTTGATGTACTTGATATCGCATTTATTCATTAATTGCAGTTTTTATTTTTATCTCGGGTTTGTTTTACGGCATATCAACCTCGATGGGTCATTTAATGCTGGCAAAGTTTTGAAATAAATTCATTCTTGATAGTTACTCAATTTTTATAAACTTATGTTTTTCTATTTAACCCATAAATGGGACTCTAACAGGTACTACCACTCCGGGTCAGAGTGGACCTGGGAGTATTAGTGATGAAGGGCTACTCCACATTCCCCAGAGCTCCAGAATTGGATTTTCATCATTAGATTGAGTTTAACGTCACACCCAGGACACAAAGACACTCAGCCACCGCCTTATATGATAAAAAGGTCTAGGGGTTTGTCATAAGGGCAATAGGGTTGAGACAACCATATAGGTGCTAGGGCTTCAAATCTTAAAAAAAAAACTCAATTAAAAAAAACCCAACTATTTAACCTCGGGTCGACGAGTCCATTTCCTAAGACTCTAACCATTACACCACGCGCCTCCAGCCTTCAATAAAATAGAAATAAAATAAAACGTTAAAATTAGTAAGAAAAACAGGACTCTCAAGTTTATAATAATGTAAGGTTACCTTACATAATCCGTTTCGATTAAGAAAAAGTGCTCATGTCCTCGTAGACCACTTAAATAGACCGTGTCGCGTATTTGACTGGTTGTTTGCAACAGCCAATCAGATGCTCGGTAGAGAGTTTTACACTCGTCCAAAATCGATAAAAGCCAAATGTCTATTAGCGTTTCAAAGGTGGTAGGTGGATCAGAGTCAACCTGGCGAGTGGAGTGTGATGTTGAAAGACCCGAAACGTCCCAGTGATCCAAGTATTACATCACTGACGACACATACCAGTGCCCCAAATGTAGTAAAGAATGTATATTTAATGTGTGACGGTGATTTGGTAGAAGAAAAGAAAAGGAGGATGAAGACAAGAAGAGAAGTCTAATTAAGGGGTAATAAGGAAATATCTCTGATAAAGGGCGGGTAATGAAAAGAAAAGAAAAAAAGGAATGTCTTTTCAACACTTAGACAGGTGATCATTTAAGCAACAGCAGGTACTGTAAGCAACCTGACACCAAAATGACTTGGTTTGGCATTAAATGACCAGAAATACTGAAACACCCGGTTCCCGCTAGATCATCGAAGTTGTTGCAATACGTAGATGGGTGACCATTTAAGCAACAGCAGGTACTGTAAGCAACCTGATATCATTATGACTTTATTCGGCATTAAATAACCCAAAAAGGTTTGCTATGCCGTAAGAGCAACTAATCAGCCAGCCAACCAACCAACCATTCCATCGCGGATACTGAGAGACAACTGTCCATGAATTAAATCAGCGAGGTGTGTGTGTGTGTGTATGTGTGTGTGCGTGCGTGTGTGTGTGTGTAATCTTTCCATAATCATGTGAATAATGTGCACAGCTTTTGAGTATTGCAACTTTATGTTGTGTACAATAGCTTCATTGATTGAGGGAATTCAAATAACGATATTTTTATCACTGATAGGAAAGACAGTAATGATCCCTCATAAATCACGATAATTTTAATACCTTTTCTTGGGTGTCCATTTCATTCACTCTTTTATTTATATCTTGTAATAAAACCCCAATACGAGACTGATACATCACTATATATATATATATATATATATATATATATATATATATATTACACACACACACACACACACACACACACACACATATATATATATATATATAATATATATATATATATATATATAGCACTGTAGTTGATTGGTTGATAGTTTGGTTAGATTTTACGGCATATCAACCCTTGTTGGGTTATTTTATGCCGAAGACATTCTTTTATTCATTCTTGCTGGGTATTCATTTTTTTTCAAACTTTACACATTTTTTTCAAACTCTATTTGATGGTGAAGTTCCAGTTGTGGAGTTCTGGGGAACGTGGAGTCCTTTATAAACACCATTGCTTCTAGATCCACCCTGACCCGGAGTAGTAGGATCTCATCTATGGGTTTAAATAGAACTAAATGAGTTTCTAAAAAAAGTTTTTAAAAATTGAGTTTAAAAAGAAAATTGAATTCTCATAAAGACTGAATAAAACAAAATGTCTCGGCATAGAATAACCCAGTATAGGTTGACATGCCATAAACCCAACCAACAAACCAACCTATCAAACAATATACTACAGTGCGATATTTCTATACATAAACATTGGGGCCAACCTGTTCCGTGGGTACCTTACTTAAGGATACAACCCAATGAGCAGTTCCTGACATGCAAATCCATTTGGCCCTATCTTCTAGACGGGCGGTCGGAGAGGCCCCCTCCGATCAATCGGCTGGTCACATCAAGCCCTAGCACCTATATGATTTTCCTAACCCTATTGCCCTTATGGCAAGCCCCAACCCCTTTTTATCATATGGGTACTAGAAGGCAGTGGCTGCAGGTCTACATGTCCTGTGAATGACGTTAAACTCTATCTGATGGTGAGGTTCCAGTTTTGGAGGTTTTGGGAATGTGGAGCACCCCTTCATCACCATTGCTCCCTGGTCCACTCTGACCCGGAGTGGTAGTACCTGTTAGGGTCCCATCTATGGGTTAAATAGGAAAATGTATTTATAAAAAAAATTGTATTATCCATTAAGAATTGATTTATTTCAAAATTTTATCGGCATTAAATGACCACTGAGGTTGATATGCCGTAAAACAAACCAAACCAAACCAACCTATTAAACAATTTACTACAGTGCGATATTTCTATACATAAACATTGAATTGGTCAACAAGCTGTCAATAGGAAAATACCTTACATTGAGCTACAACGAAAAATGTCCTACTTCCTGGCAAATGGTTAATAATTCGATTCTAATCGCTTTCTATTTTGAAAAACAGTCTTTACAACAAAAGTTGTCCATAGGGTGACATATGGCCGTTTTTAAAAAAAATCTAGGCTAGCAAACATAATGAATTATAAAAATATCATAGGACTTTTAAACATCGAATGGTTATGGGGGTGTCCACCAGAGTAAAATAGGAATTAAAAGGGTCCATAGATAAAAAATATATTTGAGAACAACTGCTTTAGGAAATAGGAAATACCTTACATTGAGCTAGCACTATAAGAAAAATTCATTCGATTCTAATCTCTTTTATATTTCATAGACTTGCATGGTTTCTATTGAGAACCATTGCTTTACACAATCCTACATCATAGTGCGATTACATAAACATTGAATTAGTCAACGAGCAATAGGAAATACCTTACATTGAGCTAGCATATAAGAAAAATTCATTCGATTCTAATCTCTTTTCAATTTCATAGACTTGCATGGTTTCTATTGAGAACCATTGCTTTACACAATCCTACATCATAGTGCGATTACATAAACATTGAATTGGTCAACGAGCAGTCAATAGGAAATACCTTACATTGAGCTAGCACAATAAGAAAAATTCATTCGATTCTAATCTCTTTTCTATTTCAGAGAGTTACACACGTCTTACAGGACCATGCAGCAGTTTATTTTTTTATAGATAATATTTTTCTTTGGCATAATAAATTTAGAAACATAAATGTTAATAGAAAACATTCTAACATAAGCGTATCTGAAGCTCATTCGTACCTCAAATTTGATCTCTCTACACAAAGCAAAAAATCGACAGTTCGTAAGTCACGGTAGCACTATATAGTTACTAAGAGTGGTCAATATCTTGGATAGAGCGTATATATATATATATATATATATATATATATATATAGTCATCCACAGACACCATGTTTTGACGTGTCATGTTTCTTCAGTGTGGCTTGACATTTACAGGCTGCCTCAAGCCGAGATGGAAAACCGATCGATTTATCATCAGTCTTTCTTTTTAAACACTCGGTCATCGTCACCTACAAACTGGGAGGTGGATTTTAACTTATAAATACACACACCTGTATATATATAAAGGCCGCCAGAGAGTGCTGCCATCATAACAAAAAATCATTCGATTCTAATCTCTTTTCAATTTTATAGAGTTGCATGGTTTCTATTGAGAAGCACCGCTTTACACAGCGCGATTACATTACAATTGAATTTATCAACAATCAATCAGTAGGAAAATACCTTACATTGAGCTACCATTAATTCTAATCTCTTTTCTATTTCAGAGAGTTGCACACGTCTTATTGAACCATGCAGTAATTTCCGAATAGATCCGTGTGATTGTCGTTTTTATTATGAATGTACTTCGCAGTACATCGTTCGAAGAAGTTGTGCTGAGGGTGTCATCTTTAATGCCAAAACGAGGAATTGTTTTTTTGCATCGCCAAAAATCTGTGATATGAATAAACCATGGAATCGGTGCAACTTGGACGGTAAGAAAACAGTTTGCAAAAATATCAAAAAATGATACAATTTAAAAAAAAATAGTATTATCTGCGTTATTCGGACTATTGTCCTCATCTTCATTGTTATCTGCACAATGTTTCGACCGATATGCCATCCGGCCTTCTTCAGGTATTTCTTGTCGGACTCTGGAACCTTCTTTTCGGACTCGGGAACCTTCTTTTCGAACTTGGGAACTTTCTTGTCGTAATCGGGAGCCATCACGGAACTTTGAATCTAACCCTTTATTCAGTCCACGTGGGTATCCTGTTCTCATTCCGCTAACCATAGCTGGGGTAGGAGTTGTGTTAATTATTTTTCTATGTTACTGCCGCCTCTCAGGGTTGAACCTGGAATCCAGATATAACTGTTACTTAGAAATGTCTTGACCTAACTACCTTAACCACTAGGCCATGTGTCCATGTGTTCCCGACAAGAAATACCTGAAGAAGGCCGGATGGCATATCGGCCGAAACGTTGTACAGATAACAATGAAGTTGAGGACAATAGTCCGAATAACGCAGATAATACTAATCATAAAGCCTCATCTCAAACAATCAGAGAAAAAAAGATTAACTTTTTGATTTACAAGGAAAAATGGATTAAAAAATAATCAACATAATTTAACTAATTAATAATTAGTTAAATGGTTTGTTGGTTTGGTTTTACCAGCATGTCAATCCTTGTTAGGTTATCTAATGACGAAGTCAGTCTTTTTTCTAGGCAATCATATAGTTTCAAGTAAGTATTCTTAATACTAACACCAGATTATTAAAGCACATCTCATTGAAAAACAAACGCATGAACTTGAATTTGGAGGGTAGGAAACTTTTTATTTTATTTAAAAAATATTTAAAAAATACAATTAGAAATAAAAATTAACCTTTTGAATTACAAAGAAAAATGGATTAAAAAAAAATCAACATAATCTAAACAATTAATAATTATTTTTTAAGTAACTATTTTTAATATTAAATCTTAAAATACTGAACTTTGAAAAACAAATCCATGAACTCGATGCAACTTGGAGGGTAAGAAACTATTTTTTTTTTATTTCAAAAATAAAAATAAAGAGTATCCATGAAGAATGAATCAACCAAAACATCTTCGGCATAAAATAACCTAATGGCTTGACATGCCGTAAAACCCAAAACCAACCAACTGAACCGATGAATTAAATCTGAAGATTTTCGGTGTATTTTTAGCGAAACTTGGCCAAAAGTCAATTCAGACATTTCATATCGATTACCGATACAATCAAACGTAGACAATCATACGAACAAGAAGAATTACGTTAGTGAACGTAAGTATATCATAATGAGGGCGGGGTGTTAAAAAAATTATTGTGATTACAGAGAAGATCATGTAGCCTCATACTGGAACTGGCGCTGACTTGTAGATGGTACACGAATTCTTTCTGTTTGCAGAATTCTCGTTTGAGTGATGTTATGTATGTTGCCTCAAAGACAAGGGAGCTGAAATTCTGAATCGACACGAGCTAGGATACCTTTGACTAGTCTTTCAGTCCTATTAAATACAACTAATTTGCACACAATTATAGGATTTCGAACATTTCTATCTCAATGGAGATTTGGTGTCTGTCTGTCTGTAAACGAAACTATGTCACTACTTATGTCACAATACCCCAAATACATAGAATAAAGAACAATCCTGCATTATATATCTTTTTATTTATCTTTTTTAAATGTTCAATATTAATGTTAATAAAATAAATAAAGGCTGTTCCTCACAATTCAACATGTGAATCCTTTTAAAATCATTTTGAAAATTGCAGTCATAAGTGGATTCATGCTTAAAAAGAATTCTTTGTTTTCCCCTGAGTCTCATCAGGGGATTACCACAGGAAGAAGAACTACGATAGAAAACGCAAGGGAGTAATAATAATGAGAGGGGGTAAAAAAAATTTATCCAGGATTAGGTTGTGACCTGATTCATTGTTTGAACGGAGTTACCCCCCCCCCGGAAATATAGATTGTCCGGGTAGTTTTTGGACCAGATTCTATCTTGAGTAAAATCAAAACAGATGGTGGCTATTATAAGGCTACCCAATATGATTAGAAAGTCTGTTGAGGAAATCAGAAGAAAACCACTTGATTCAACTGTAATCGTTAGAAGTAGTCTTTTGATGTGACCAGGTTTGTTGATACCAGAGAATCGGAAATAGCCGCTAAAGTCAAGTGGTGAAAGATGATTAGGAAGTCGGGTGGCCAGAATTATCTTGGGTCTAAAAAAGAAAAATTATTTTTTCCACTTAAAACGATAAAGCGGGAATAACCCAAATATTCCTTTTGGTGAGACTTCACACCTTGTTGAAGATCACTTGAAAGTGATCAGAAAATGATAAAGAGGAACTTGGATAAAATAAATCCAGATGTCGAAAAAGGCCACACTCCTTGTGGACCCGCTAAAAGGGACCGAAAGAGATTGGTGAGCGGAAGTGAATTCGATTGGCAGGTTAGGACCAAAAGAGAGCGGTTCTTTTGCCAGAGTGGGATGTCCAGGGAAAATTGCTAAGCTCTTCATGCCAGCCGGAATCTGGAAATTCCGAACTGAAACATTATTTGACAAGGCCCTTTTCTCGACAAAGGGGCAGACAAGCTGAGCCACAAGATCACAATTGTGAGAACGCAAATTCCGAGGGGAGACACACAAACTGACTTCAGCCAAGACTATTGAAAAACTTAGCCCAAATTTACAAATTGCTTGAGTAATATCTTTGCAGAGACCCTGATTATATTCTGACTAGAAGTTATTAAGTAGAGGTTCATCGTTCCATAGCCTTGAGAAAGAATTACTTTGTATTCTCTTATTGAATATAAATGTTTGTTGTGTTTGAAAGAAACAAAGAGTCGTTGTTTTTTTATGTGACTACTAGGCCGCCGTTAACCGTGAAATATCAGTTTCTATAGCAAATTTCTGGAAGCGCGTGATGTAATGGTTAACGTCATGGGAAATGGACTCGCCGCCCCGAGTTCAAATCCTGGATGTGGTAATTGCATTCCACTTAGCGCTAATACTCTTGGGAAAGGTATGAATCCTACTCTCCCTCCAGCTATGGGTAGAGGCAGTAGGGCAGACTGGGCTCTTTAACCATGGTTAGGCAACCAATCTAGGAGAAGGAAAACACTGAATTCAAATCTGTTGAACTTCGCTTAAGAAATTGACCCTGTGTCGCATCCTCCTCGTGCGGAGGGGTTGGTAAATATATATAGCAAATTTCTGATTGTTTGAGATCTGAACACAGCGTGGGCATTCGGCCAGACCTTCGGCAAGTATAGAAACCCTGCGACCCATAGTTGATGCAGAAGATCCGATTTTGATGGCCATTTTCGGAAATTCAGTGAGCCTTTCAGCTCAGTAGCGGTCGACGGGTTATAAGGTTGAAGCCTCCTGTTGAAGCCGCCGCTCAGTTGTAAATAGACAAATTCTTTCTGTTTGCAGTAGTCTGTTTTGAACGATGTTATGTATATTGCCTCAAGGACGCAGAATTGGAATTCTGAACACGCACGAGCTCGGATGGTGAACTGACTGTTTCGATTACATAATTATATACTTACTTTTTACTTACACTTAGTTGTATTGTTTCACGTATTTCTATCTTATACTTATAATTTATACATTATTATATAAAAAAGTTTTTTTTGTGGGTGAAAAACTTTAGAATTGCAATGAAAAGTGGATTAATCCTGAACAAAAGTCTCATCAGAGGATTAACACAGGAAAAAGAACTACAATAGAGAACGCAAGAATGTCATAATGAGCAGAGGGGGTAAATATATTGTGATTACCCTGGATTATATAGCCTAATTCCCGGGATCACCGTTGAGCTGTAAATGGTACACGAATTCCTTCTGTTTACAGAGCTCTGCTTTGAATAATGTTATGTATATTATTTCAAGGACACAGAGCTGAAATTCTGAATGCACACGAGCTAGGATAGTGAACTGACTATTTTTAAATGACTTGGAATAATCCGGGTTAGCCAATAGATGTTGAGAAATGGCAGAGTCTGCGTTTTGATTGGTGCAATAAGATCTTTTTTTAGAATATGTGAGCAAATAACTAAATGCACATGCTGGTTGACTCTATTTTCAAGCCACTGGGATGTACACCTAATATAGCGAATATCACTCTTATACGTTATATATTCACATGACCGCATCACACAAATATATATATATATTATATATTAAATTTTTACTGAAGGCACTTACAAATTAATAAAAATAAACTGCAAATCACATGAAAATATATTAAATTTTACTTGAAGGCATACAACGCATGTATATAAAATTCGATACTTTTCTTATAGAAAATGAACTTGACTTTCAAGTGAGATGAAACTAAAATATGAAAAAAATTATTTAGTTTCATAAACAGCGTTCCATGTTTTTCAAATGCGATGCGGTCATTCGAAATTTCTTCTTTTTATAAATCTGAATATATAACGTATAAGAGTGAAGTCTAGAGAAATATTGTATTAGACTCCCATCTATGGGTTAAATAAATATGTTTAGGAATTATTAGTATTAGATAGGAATACTTGAAACCTTATAAATGTGTGCAAATTATCTGTATTAACATTAGATTCAAGTTTTAATTGTTTACTAAGGATTATTATTATTAGTTACTTGAAATCATACAACTGTATACACGCAAATAATTATTATTAAATAAAAATGATTACTTGAAACCATATAATTATTGGTATTAGTTAGGAATACTTGAAACCATACAACTGTGTGCAAACTTTTTGTATTAGATAAGAATATTTAAAACCATATAACTGTATACAAATTATTTGTATTAGATAGGAATACTTAAAACTATACAACTGTGTGCAAATTATTTGTACTAGCAAAAGAAAACACCCCCCGGGCGTCGTAAAAATTAATTTTTGAAAGACATTGCCTGAGAGGTTGGGAGTTAAAAATTAAATGTCAGAGGGTTTGTATCATAAGTAAGACAAATCCTCATATTTATTAATTTATTTATTCACAAATAGAAACATCCTCTAAATATTTTTTCGTAATTTCCACGTATATATATATATATATATATATATATATATATATATATATATATATATAAGCGTTTGACACATTCCAGTGACAAGTAATTATTTATTAAACACAATTTTGTTAAAACCAGTACGCAAATTAACCACACCATATATTATCTAGACTTTTATTTCTTAGTGAATATAAGACACATTGCAAGATTTTAAACGCACTAATAACCCACTCTTCGGGGCGGGGTCCGGTGCTTCGGCCACTGTACCACTGCTGCACTTAACGGTGTAACAGGGGGTTATTGATTTAAAGGGACAGTTGGGTTTATTGCCAGTGTCTGAGGCACCCACTTAAGGGAATGCCGACGGGATCTACGTATTTTTTTGTGCCTACCATCCATGAGCTTTGGTGCATGGGTGGTCCCACATTAAATGACCTTGCGTCATACCCGTATAAAGGAATGCAAGGTAAATGCCCTAATAACATGGGCTGTTTTGAGGCAAATCTTATTCAGATTTTATATAGACATCGTTAATAAATAAGATGTATTCTATGTATTAATGATTTTGACTATAAATTAAATATTTATTGATAAACTTATACAATTCCTCAGAGTATTATGACGTAAGCTGTGACGTAGTTCTGGTTACAGACAGACACCGAACATTCGAAAGATATAATACACATTGCAGGATTTTAAATGCACTGATAACATGGGCTGTTTTGAGGTAAATCTAACTCAGATTTTCATAGCCAAAAATCGTTGATAAATAAGATTTATTCTATATATTGATATATTAATGATTTAAACTATAAATTAAATATCTATTGATAAACTTACGTAATTCCTGAGGGTATTATGACGTAAGCAGTGACGTAGTTTCAGTTATATAGACACCGAATTTCCATTATAATAATATCTAATCATCTCTATTATTAACACTCTGTCATTTATTTCCCTGTTTAGATTTTGATATTTCAAGCGACCAAATACAATCAGAGTCAGCGTGCAGAAAGTTCTGGCCCAAAGACATGCAAAACTGGAAGCTGACAGTGAACACGAGAAGGAAGACAACAGAACGCACCAAAACGTCACTGATGACGTCAACAGCATCAACAGCAGCAATGACGTCATCGACAAAGTGGTTGATAACGACAAATCGGTCCATCTCCAGTGTGACCGGAATTGGTCCGAATCACACCGGAAATGACACACAACCGTCGCGCATTCCAGTTGAGGACACCATAAATTTCGATACCCCAGCGGCCAAGACTTACATTCCCGTCATGGTTTGTGCGATGATCGCTCTTGTCGCTTTTGTCGCCATTATCATTTTGTGGAAGAAAAGGTCAGATGTCAAAACGTAAGCAATCATTTACGATGCCAGATTGTTTTTCTGTGGGTGGTGCAGGGGGGAGGGTTAAAGTTTAGGTATCTGACATGAATACCAAAAAGAGGGGTCCAATTAAGAAAAAAATTGTGATATCGAAAAAAGTACCTGGTACCTCAAAGTGTTTGGGTCATTCTTAAAATGAGTTAACCACCCGATACGATTCGTATTTTTCTGTGGTGGTGAAAGGGGAAGGGTTAAAGTTTAGGTACCTGACATACATACCAAAAAGGATGGGGTCCCATTAGAAAAAAAATTGTGATATCGAAAAAAGTACCTGGTACCTCAAACGGGTTGGGTCATTCTTAAAATGAGTTAAACCCGGTACGGTTCGAGATTATTTACGGCTGTTTGGATTTTACGGCATGTCAATCCTTATTGGGTTATTTTATACCGAAAACGTTTTGTTTTATTTTTTCTTGACGGGTACAAAATGTTTTTAAACACATTTTTTTTCAAACTCATTTTTTCTATTTAACTCATAAAAGGGACCCTAACAGGTACTACCATTCCGGGTCAAAGTGGACCTGGGAGTAATGGTGATAAACGGGTACTCCACACTCCTAAGAACTTCAGAATTGGAACTTCATGTCATTCCCAGGACATTAAGACCCTCAGCCACCGCCTTCTAGTACATATATGATAAAAATTGAATTTGAAATAAATGTTCAATACCCATCAAGAATGAATGAAACAAAACGTCTTTGGCATAAAATAACCCAATGTTGCATAGGGCCAAACTCAAGTTATAGTAGTAGTCGTTAGTAGTAGTAGTCGTCGTTAATTCAGAAACAACATACGCAAGTCGTATAGTCTCAAGGGAACTGTTTATTACTTTCTAGGCTCGTATGTTCATTTTGAGAGAGAGAGAGAGAGAGAGAGAGAGAGAGAGAGAGAGAGAGAGAGAGAGAGAGAGAGAGGGAGAGGGGGGGGGTCAAATTATTCTATCGTATATCATGTTCGGTACTAATATGCGAAACCCAAACGGTGGAACCTGGGAAGCCCCGTCTGCCTCCCACGAAAGCCCAGCCGAAAAAGACCGATTTTTCTCTTCTTCCGTTTGCCGTCCCGGGGGTGGGAGGGTCACTTCAGCTCCTCCGCAGAAACTAGAACTTCCGGTTTTATTTCTAACTTTATTTCCGGGGTCATTTTTCGGTCAATTGAGTTCCAAACTTTAACCTCTCTTTGTTCTTATTTCTTTTTCTTTCCTTTCTCCAGAAATCCGAATACCGTTTTATTTTCAATCCCCAAATTCCCCGTAGACCACAATAATTACGCTAAACTCAACAAGGGTTGATATGCCGTAAAATCCCGTATGATTGTCCCAACCCTATTGCACTTATGACAAGCCCGAACCTTTTTTTAATCATATATGTATTAGACTAGAAGGCGATAGCCGGGGGTCTTATTGTTCTGGGTAAGACGTGAAGTTCCAATTTTGGAGCTCCTTAGTACTCTTTTACTGGAGTACTCGTTTATCACAATTACTCTCAGGTCCAATGTGATCCGGAATGGAACAATCTTTTAGGGTCCCGTCTATGAAGAAATAAAACAAAACGTCTTCGGTATAAAATAACCCAACAAGGATTGACATGCCGTAAAATCCAACCAACCAAGCAAGCAAGCAGCACAATTTATTCGTTTTATTGATTCAATTTGCAAATTAAATGTCGGAAGACGGATTCGTGGACAGATTAAAAAAGAAAAAACAAACATTGGATGATGAAGAAAAATGTCGAGTGTTTATAATGCTAAACACACAAAAGGTCAAAGGTCATATTATCAAATGGACAAAATGGCGAAAATAGAATCTTTAAAAAATAATTTTATATAATATTAGAAGATGAAATAATTGGTTACGATTCTGGTCGCCATTTTAGACATTTAGGTTTCCGTAAATCCAATGGTAGAAAAAGGGTTTTGTCTCAGTTGTAGAATGTCCAGTTGTCGTCTTTGGAATCCTGGGTAGAATAAGAGTGTACTTGTAGCAGAGAATCCAGTTGTAGTCCTTGAAATCCTACGCTAAACCGGTGAAAGTTAGTTAAAGTCGCCTCTAGAGAGCTCTACCGGATTCTGGGAGCATATATATATATATATATATATATATATATTATATATATATATATATATGTGTGTGTGTGTGTGTGTGTGTGTGTGTTTGGGCAGTATTTTTTCATTTATACATGTAGAATTAAACAAAAGACACATCTCCTGTTTAACAATTTTATTTTTGATCTTTTCGAGTTTTCTGGCCAACTTTTTAATATTTGGGTGGAATTCGTGGATAAGTCCACCAAAGTTCACGTCCCGAGTACTTTCGGCACCTCGAAGTGCCATCATCAGGGGTAATATGTTCCAGTTTAAAAAAAAACCCCAATACAAACCATCCTTAAACAAAATTAATTTCCAATGCAGTACACACATTTTAAAATGCCTATAACACCTTTCTCATCAATTCTTCTCCTTCCAGCCTCCACATTAATATAATTAATAAAAAAAACTGGAACACATCACCCCTGATGATGACACTTCGAAGTGCCGAAAGTACTCGGGACCTGAACATTGGTGGACTTATGCACGAATTCCACCCAAATATTAAAAAGTCGGCCAGAAAACTCGAAAAGATAAAAAATAAAATTGTTAAACAGGAGATGTGTCTTTTGTTTAATTCTACACACACACACACACACACACACACACACACACACAATATATATATATATATATATATATATATATATATATATATATATTCTCCCGAATCCGGTCGAGCTCTCTAGGGGCGACTCTAGAAAGCTCTAATGATAATAGTTTTCAATTTGAAAAATAAGAATCGTTTAAACAGTTTCGTTGCAGGTCTTTGTTGTGTTGGTGCCAAAGAAAAATCAAAATCCATTTTCAATCCGGGTTACGGAAATACCATTGCAGCCAATGATCCTCGCTTGGATCAAACAACAGTAAGTATATCTATCTATACATATATAAAGGGCAGTTGTGTGTATGTGTATGTCCGGAGGAAACTTCGAAAATAAAACAATTAACGACAAGGTAAATATATACACATTCAATATCACCAGGTCTTGGTTTTTGAGCAAAAATTATTGAGATCTGATTTATATTCATGAAGATAATTAAAAAAAAAAATTTAACTGATAACAGCATGGAATTTTTTGCGTTTAATATTTTAAATAGTAGACATTAACGTTTTTTTTTCAGAGTGTTTGGATCAATGCAAGGTCTTTTTTTAGGTAGGGATTTCAGTTGGGCATTCTACGAGGATCCAACTCACAATTCAGTAATAATGGATCTGCAGAACTAACCTAAAAAAATCCATCTATACCCAGGCGACGCTGGGTACCCTCTTCTAGTATATATATAATTTTAACTTGAAACTAATAGTCTAAAAACAAACCAGTCTGACTTGGGCATCTAATAATAAGATATATGTATAAAACTAACCCAACATGACCAATACCAAAATATATATTATTTGGGCACATAGCGTAGTGGATATAGGCGTTGAGTTAATACAATTCTAAGCGACAGTAATATCTCAGCTGCAGGTTCAATCCTGGTCAAGGGCGACAGTAACAGAATAATAATTGACACAGCTTAACACTTGTACCCAGCTATGGTTAGCGGAATGAGAACAGGATAACCCGGTGAATTGAAAAACAAAAAAATGGGTTGGATTCAAAGTTCCGTGATGGCTTCCGATTACAAGAAGGTTTCCGATTTTGAAAAAGCTCCTGGGTCCGACAAGAAATACACGAAGAAGGCCGAAACGTTGTACAGACAACAATAAAGATGAGGACAATAGTCCGAATAATTTAAAAATATATATATAGATAACTTCCTTTCATACAATGTTTTCCTTCGTGTGGTGAGAAAGAAATGGAACCTTTATACAAATAAACAATAAACAATGAGAACCCGTGCTACAAAAAACCCTTAAATAAAGAAAAGAAAGTACAGAATGGATAATAAAAGATGAATTTAATCAATATCACTTACATGTGTTTCGGTCAGTTTATCTTTGTGTACACGATTCAAACTCTTATTATCATTAAATAAACAAATGAAATGAAATAATAATAATAGAAAAATGTAAAAATATGCCGTACACAGTGAAAATTCGACCTTCATCAGAGTGAAATTTTATTTTGAATGAAAAAAAAATTCGTTGGAGAAAAACGGAGAATTTTTAAAAATGTTCGAAGAAAATTTGTTTTCTTTCAGGAGGCTGAACGATATAGAGCCGTTAAATTTCACTCTGATGAAGGTCGAATTTTCTCTGTGTACGGAATATTTTTACATTTTTCTATTATTATTATTACATTTTATTATCTATTCTGTACTTTCTTTTCTTTATTCATTCTTCCTCATATCGTCGGATTCAATTCCAATTCCATTTTTACACACACACACACACACACACACACACACATATATATATATATATATATATATATATATATAAAACTTATTGGTAAACCCTAAATAGTTTGATAGTAAAAATATACTACCAAACTTCACCTGGGGAAAAATGAAAAAAGTAAAAGACCAAGAGAGTCGTACCAACCGAAAATAATCGGTTAATACTATATCACTTGGCCAAAAGAAGAAAAAATGATATATATGAAAAATATATATCAACCTCTATGGTTGGCACTATTATACTTGAAGGAGCGGTAATAATCCAACGTACAGTTTTATTAGAAGAGTGCTCAATATCTGTGATTGAGCGTTAATAGATAAATAAATGAATAAATAAAAGGTTTAGCTTTTTTTATTTTATTTCCAATGATAATGAAATATATATATATATATATATATATATATATATATATATATATATATATATATATATATATAAACCGCCAGGATTTTCTAAAGCTAAAAAATAAAAAGTGTTCCATGCCTAAGTAGAGCAAATAATAAAGTTAAACCTACCTTAATTCTATAAAAAAAATTTCCAAAACAACCAAGAGTTCTATGGTTTTAAATTAGGTTTAACTTTATATATATATATATATATATATATATATATATATATATATATACTAGCTAAAGTACCCGGTCCATGACCGAACTAAAAAAAATTAGGAACACCAGAGAGTGTTTTCAGACATATTTACATCCAAATTTAAATAGTTAGCGGAATTTAAAAAAAATATTATCAGCAGCAGCTATGCCACGATTATCGCAAATCATTTGATTTTTGTTTAATTAATTAATTAGATCCCTTAATCAATCAAAATCAATAACCAATTTTTGGCATGTTTCTTAGACGGATATTAATGTGCATGCAAGATTTGGAATCTGAGTGACCACCCGTTTTGGAGTTATGCGTCGACACGTACATACCAAACTTCCTTTATATATATATATATATATATATATATATATATATATATATATGTAAATTTAAACCTTTTTCTTTTCTTTCCTTTCTTTCTTTCTTTCTCTCTTTCTTTCTTTTTTCTTTCTTTTTTCTCCCTTTCTTTCTTTCTTTTTCTCTTTCTTTCTTTCTTTCTTTTTCTCTTTTTTCTTTCTTTCTTTCTTTTCTTCTCTTTTCTTTTCTTGGGTGTGGCTCATTTTGACCAATAAACAGGCATGCATAATTTGGTATTTTTTTTGAGAATGAAATTCAGTTTTCATGTACGCCTTTAAGTGACTTTTTTTCGGCACAACATAAGTATTTTTTACTTTGTCGAATTTATAGCAAAGAGCGAGATATGTTTAGTTAGGACCACCAAAAAGAGGATACAGTAACAATCCCCCCCCCCCGAAAAGGAGCCACAAACAAAAACAAAACAAAAAACGAAAAAAAAACCCCAAAACCAAAACAAACAAACCAAAAAACAAAAAAAAAAATCCCTAGACATTATGATCAAACTAGTGTACATTAGTAGAGAGGTTTTCAAAATACACACACACACACGCACACAGACATATATATATATATATATATATATATATATATATATATATATATATATTTATTATTTATTTATAATTATAAAGTCAGTCCTACCATTGGTTTCTGAATAACACTTTTTCGGTGTTATTCGTCTTCAGAGGCGTTTGACTTTTGAAAAAAAATTGGACAGTTTTAAACTCCCGGCACGTGTCCACGCGATCCGTTAATCGCTTCTGCATTTCGCTTTCATCATTCAACAGCATCACTATTTGTCGTCATTGTTCTTATTGTGATTTTAAATTTTTTCCGTTTTTATATTTATTTTAGTTTATGTGTGTTTATTTATATATGAATTCTTAATTATGGCGGTCTGATGTTTTGGTTAGTCCAATTCCATATTAAGAATTTTTTCCTGTGTGGGCATGCTCGAAAAATTTCTGTTTTGTTGTTTAGGAAATTTTCTTCGGAGTTTATTCCTTGAAGAATACGGAACTTTTCTGTTGTGCATAATGAGCATTTTTTTTAACCATTTATATATGGCTTCGATTGGTCTAGTATTTTCCATTCTAATTTAAAATGTTTTTCTTGTTTTTTATACTGCCATACTTTGTTGGATAACGCTGTCACGCTCCTCTTATTTTCGTGTTTGAAGGATGTTAAATGGTTATAGTAGCGTTGTTTAAAGCTACCCTGCACCATCCCTATGTAGTTTTCGCTGGTTTCCGATTGGTTTGTATTGTTTGTCTTAATTGTTGCCTGGTATATTATTGATTCTGTGTTGCATCTTTGTTGTAAAGGACAGTCTTCTTTATTTCTGCATGTGCATGTTGGGTCTTCTCTGGGTTTGATGTTGGCTGTAAAAATTGTCTTCATCGGTTATCCACAAGAATAGCTTATTTTGACTGTGTTTTTGTTAAAAATTTTGTGGTATCTATGTTTATATATATATGTAAAATTTAAATCGTCGGGGCGATATATATATATATATATATATATATATATATATATAATATATTATATGATATAATGATATATTATATATACATTATATGATATAAATTGCAAATAGATGTAAGTAAAGTAAAGTCGTCGGGGCGGCTTAATGTCGTGAGGGAGTCTATCCCCATTTCACTAGCGCTAGACCAAGGAGATTATTTTAGCATCTGAGGTGGAGCGCCACACCTACCATCAGCTCCTCACTTTACCGCACAGATCCCTTATGTCACATATTACCCAGGGTGAATTTTGACAGAGTTGAGTCACAAGAGTCACAAGAGTCCTAACTCATTTGTTTTTTTTTTTTTTTTTATTTATTTATTAAAGTTTGTCTTTACTCTATATGCATTAACCCAACCCCTCCGCACGAGCAGGATGTGACACAAGGTCATTTTTTGAAGCAGAGTTTATCAGGAAAAGGAAAACTCTGAATTCAAACCATGTAAACTAGTACTACCTGTTCCATGGTCGGTTAGTTGGCGACTAAACTAGCACCCCCATCAGGTGGGTGGGTGGACTATACACATACGCAAACACAAACACACAACCCTATATATATATATATACTAGCAAATATATAGTCAAGTATTTAGTTTTAAAATAAATATTATATTAAATAGAAAGCTAACGGAACAATAAGCTGACCTTAATAAAAAAATAGACTGAAACTTACTTATCACTCTCGTCTTCATTGTTATTTTTTCTAATTTAAGTATTTTTATAGAGGAAGTAAAGAATATGACAGTTATTTTATCTTGTTATATGGATTCATTTAAGATTAATTGAAGAGATTTTTGCTTATATACATAGAAATAATACTAAGCACATATTTATAAATTCGATTTTTTAATATTATGCAAATTACATTGTCTATTTTGTTGTATATATAAATATAATTGCATGTTGTTTGTATGTAGACATAGTTAACAGTATTAATAATGTAAGACAATTTTATTAATAATTGAGGTTTAGATAAAATAAAATCATGGAGAATGTGATGTCAATAACTAAGGAATTGTGACTTGAGTAGGAATTTTTCGGTTACAGCAGAAAAATACACAATCTCCATTATAATATATATATATATATATATATATATATATATATATAGTTACTCAATTAAATAAGGTATGTTTTCCATTTATTAAAATTAAATAAAAAAACACACACACACACACACACACATATATATATATATATATATTAAAATCTTATATTTATATCTTGTATTTATATAACGTTGACAAGGTTTAATCTCGTATTTCATGTCTTTTTTTTCAGGGAGAGAACGTATACCATGAGATACCCTACCTGAACCCAACATCTGTTTTGAACCGTCCGTTACCGCAGACCCCACCCCAACTGCAGCAACAGACAGTTCGAGCTTCGACCTTCGCCGGATTTGGCTGTCCGGACGTCGCTATTCGCAAAGAACAGCAAATAATCCAACGGACTAACAGTGCCTGTCAGACGTACGACAAACTGACGAGCAGCGACGATCGAAGCCTGATCGATGCCCAGGAACGATTCGCCAACGAATACCAGCTTCCCAGCCCAAAGAGGAATCGACTAAGAAACATGGCCGCCCAAACGCTTCCGTCAAATCGGAAAACCAAATCGCCAAACAAAAAGCGGCGGCCAGAACGAGACGAGGAAGAAATCGAAACCGTGGCACACGCGCAGTAGATCGAAACGGTGCACTCACAGGGAACGGTGTCGGACGACACCGGGTCAATTCGGGAAAATTGGGGGGGATTAAAGAAGACTTGGAGTTATCGCCATCGAGGGAAATAGCAACGGAAAGCACGCATGCGTCCGATTCAGAAAGCATTTCCGCTTCCGGTAATAGCCAGTATTCGCTTTCCAGTGAAAAGAACAATCCTGGTGTTTATTCTGGAGTCTGGGACGGAGTCTCGGTCGGCGGGACAAATTGAATTAGTTTTGGTAGAACATGATATTCCTGATATTGTCAAACGATGAATTCTAAAAGAGAAGAAGATTCAAAGAACTGGAACTCAGGAATTAAACAGAATAACCAAATCAGTTAAATATTCTCTTACCGTCTATATTCGTGTATAAGTCGAATTTTGAAGATTTTAAGAAAAAAGATTTAAAAAAAAAGGAAAAATGGCGTCAACCTGTACATCTATATCTTATTATAATGGAGATTCGGTGTCTGTAACTGAAACTATGTCATTTCTAATATCCCAATACCCCCAGGAATGACATAAGTTTATCAATGAGTACTTAATTTATAGTCCAAATAATTAATACATAGAATAAATCTTATTTATTAACAATGTCTCTATGAAAATCTGAGTTAGATTTGCCTTAAAATAGCCCCATAACATTAGTCCGTTTAAAATCCTGATATGTGTGTTATATATCACTAAGAAATAAAGATTTACATAATATATGGTGTGGCTAATTTGCATACTGGTCTTAACAAAACCGGATTTAATAAATGATTACTTGGTGTTATTAATATGTATGTTTTATTCTCCAACGAATTAAAATCAAATCCTATGAATGATTTTTATATAGAAACAATATGCGTTCTTGCTTAATTTCGCTGGACTTTCTAATTTGATATATTTCATTACATTCAAACTTAAATACTTACACCCAAAGGGTGCATATTCTCGATAGTATATATAAAAGAAAGGTCCTGTTTGTCTGTCTATCTGTCTGTCTGTTTGTTTGTACAACGGCCGAACGCACGTCCTTTTATCAATGAAAATTCGTGGCGACCAGCAAAGACTAAAGTTAAATAAAATCCACACCGTATTTTTGTCTGAGAAGAGATCAAAAAACTTTCAACACTTCATTTTTCACAAGAAAAGCTAAATAAAAATATAATAACGGTATAAATGAATGATATATCTTTTAAGAGACTAACAAAAATTAGTAGCAAAAAATATGTAGCAAACTAGCACAACGGGAGTACAAAACTAGGCACGACTGGGTTGGGAAGGTGATCCACTGGGAATTATCCAAAAAAATTAATTTTGAACATACGACAAAATGATATATGCATAAACCAGAATCTGTTCTTGAGAACGAAACACACAAAATTCTCTGGGACTTTGAAATAAAAACGGGTCACCTTATCCCAGCAAGAAGACCAGACGTAGTGTTGATTAACAAAAAAGAAAGAACTTGTCAACTGGTGGATTTTGCAGTTCCAGCAGATCACAGGGTGAAGCTAAAGGAAAATGAAAAAATGGACAAATACCTGGACCTTGCCAGAGAACAGAAAAAGTTATGGAATATGAAAGTCAAAGTGATACCAATTGTAGTTGGTGCACTTGGAACGGTCCCAAAAGGATTGGAAAAGGGTTTGGAAAGTCTGGAAATCAGAGGAAGGATTGATACCATCCAGAATACTGCACTGCTGCAATCTGCCAGAATACTCAGAAGAATCCTGGAGACCTGAGGAGACTTGTTGTCACTCAGACTCCTGTGAAAGACCATCAGCTAATGCTGATGTGAAAACTCAAAAGGAGTAAATAATAATAATAATAATATAATAATAATAATAATAATAATAATAATAATTAACTAGCAGAACCTTTGGATATACCACATTAGGAAAATTTAAAATATTACAACGTTTGATGTGTTTACTTAAGAGCTATTCTAAATACTTCAATATGAACAAAGTATAATAATCTTTATTTAACTCTCTGACTCTTTCTTAAAAGAGAGTGGGTTGTAAAATATTTACATTGATGTG
>CM042163.1:88205536-88225536 GCA_023376005.1 Doryteuthis pealeii | reverse complement strand
CTTCTTCTTTTCTCTTCACTCTCATCTTCCTTCTTCTTCTTCTTCTTCTTCTCTTCTTCTTCTTCTTCTTCTTCTTCTCTTTCTTCTTCTTCTTCTTCTTTCTCTTTCACTCTCACTCTTCTTCTTCTTCTTCTTCTTCTTCTTCTTCTTCTTCTTCTTCTTCTTCTTCTTCTTCTCTTCTTCTTCTTCTTCGTTGCATTAAATTTAATTTCGTTAATGTTTCGCGATCGACAATTCATTTGCAGATGGACTTGTTGGAATTGGCGACAAAGAATTGATCGATACGACGCAAACTATTTTTTAATTGATTGGAAAAAACCGATTTTACAAGCACGAGAATGTAGTGACTGTAACAAAAGTTGCCATGTTAAATATTGTAGGTAACCTGCCTATAGTTGAGATTGTTTATACAAAATGACATCCTTTAAAAGGTCCTAAGTCAAGGGTGTTTAAAAGCGTCATATCTCTGTCAATCCTTCAAATTGACCCTTTCTACGGTGGCATTGTAATCTACCATTCGAACACAACCAGAAACGACATTAAAATTGACACCGTGAATTTATACGAAAATATGGCTCTAAGTCAGGGAGGGTTGAAGCTTCATCTTTGCCAATTCTTTTAATTGACACCTTCCTTTGATGTGATTGAAATCTACGTATCGAACTTTACTAGAAACGACAATAAAATCGACACCTTGAATTGACACGAAAATATGCACTTTGAAACGCACTAAATCAGGGGTGATTTAAAGGCACATATCTCTGTCAATTCTTTGATCTATCTATCTATCTATCTATCTATCTATCTATCTATCTATCTATCTAATCCGGTCCATGTATCTATCTTTAAGCCTGTCAATAGGCTATCTATCTATCTATCTATCTATCTATCTATCTATCTATCATAACCTTTTAACTGACTATTTTCTTTTGTCACTTTTCTTTTTGTATCCGTCTTTTACTAATTGTTTTTCATAGTGACAAGATAAATCAGGGATGTTTTAAAGACTCATATCTCCATCAATTCTTCGAAATTCAGTATCAATTCAGTATCAAACACTAACATCAATTCGAAGTAAATTCATGGTTTCGAATCCTGATTTTCTAGGAAAGCAGACTTTCTTCCCATAATTTTGGCCGTGTCAAAAGAACGGAACATTTTAAGACCTGAAATGACAACAGCAATCTCTAATACTGGGGATAGTGTTTTAGTATTGATTGTCTTTTTAAAGCAATCTCCAGCGAAATTAGTCGATACTAATGGTAGGAAAATACAATGTATTCAAAATTGGAAATAAAACTCTTAAAATCGTTTGTTAGAATTTAACCGATTCAAAATTGTTTTTCTTCTGAGTCGCACAAACAACATTTATGTTGAAAATGGCAACGGCCATTTAATAGAAAAGGTTTTAAAAAAAAAATGAAGAAAAATATTAAATTGATTAAATGAATTTGTTTGATATTGTTATCGGAAGATTATATAATTCTTGTGCTCGTGGAGTTATGTACCAGAACGATATATGTCGCATAGAGCCAACTTCGAGTTGTAGTAGTAGTCGTCGTTAGTAGTAGTAATAGTCGTTAGTTCAGAAGCAACATACTCAAGGCTTATAGTCACAAAGGGTTATTTATTCCTTTCAGGCTCGTATGTTATTTTTTGAGAGAGAGAGAGAGAGAGAGAGAGAGAGAGAGAGAGAGAGAGAGAGAGAGAGAGAGAGAGAGAGAGAGAGAGAGAGAGAGAGAGAGAGAGAGAGAGAGAGAGAGAGAGAGAGAGAGAGAGAGGAGAGAGAGAGAGAGAGAGGTTATGGTCAAATTATTCTATCTTCTAACATAGTATCATGTTCTATCCCAAACCCATACGGGGAACCGGGGACCACGTCTGAATCCCACCAGAGCCTAGCCGAAAAAAATGTTTTTCTCTTCCGTTTCTCGTCATGGCGTCACATCAGTTTCCGGTGAAAACCCGGAACTTCCATTTTTATTTTTAAATCTATTTCCGGGGTTATTCAAATTCAGTCAAATTACTGGCACCCCATTGAGTGTTTACCTTCCAATTTTTAACCTTTTGTTTGTTCTTATTTCTTTTTCCTATCTTTCTCCTTTCAATCCCCAAATTCCCCGTAGACCACAATAATTACGCTCCAGTTACAGCACCTACTGTGACTGTGAAGTCCAATCTTCGAAAAATTGTTTGTTATTATTACTAGTAAAAAAGAAATACACCCTCTGGTTGCAAGTATTTAAGTCTTAATGTAATAAAATATATAAAATTAGATTAAAAAGACTGACGAAACTAAATAAGAACGCATATAAAAAGATTACACTTATTTCAATTTTCTTTTGCTTTTAATACATTTAAAAAAAAACTAATATTAGAAATCAATAACACCAGTATGAAAATTATCCACACTTTATTCAATGTAAACTTTATTTGCTCGTGATAAATCACGCACTTTGCAGGATTCTAAACTCGTTAATAACATGGGCTGTTTTGAGTTAGACTTTAATAGAGACATCGTTATAGATAAGATTTTAATTAAGATTACAAAATGACAGTTTAATTGAAAATATAAAGTAAATATCTTAGCGAATTGTGACGTCGATGGTGACGTAGTTTCGCTTACAGACAGTCACATACATAATCTCCATTATAATAAGATTGATCTCCTTTAAAGACGGTAATTGATAGATTTAGAAATATAGAGATGCCTTGACATATGAGTTTAATTTGTTCAGCTTTTAACACAATTTGCTCTTGTATCAAATTAATTTTTCCTATAGAAATAAACTGAAATGTATTAATCCGTTCCATCATCCCCCCCCAAAAAAAAAAAAAATAAAAAAAAAAGAACTCACGCAATTTTTATGAGAAAAAAAACATAAAATCAAAATAAATAGAATGCACTGAATTATATTTAGGTTGGCTGGCTGGTTGTTTTGTCTTAGGGTACATCAACACTTTTTGAGTCATTCAATGCCGAATCAAGTCATTTTGATATATAGTTATTTACAGTACCTGTTGTTGCTCAAATGGTGCAATGAATTATGTGCTATAATATGCTTTAATGTTTACTTTTTAAAATATTTTTAATAATCTCATTCTGTTAATCTCTCTCTCTCTCTCTCTTCTCTCTATATATATATATATATATATATATATATATATATATATTGTGTGTGTGTGTGTGTGTGTGTGTGTGTGTGTGTGTGTGTATTTGGGCAGCATTTTTTATTTATGTATTTTGAATTAAACAAAAGATACATTTGTTTAACAATTTTATTTATGATTTTTTCAAGTTTTCTGGCCAACATTTTAATATTTGGGTGGAATTCGTGGATTAGTCCACCGAAGTTCATGTCCCGAGTACTTTTGGCACTTGCCATCATCAGGGGTGATGTGTTCCAGTTTTTCAAATTATATTAATGGATGTGGAGGCTGGAAGGAAGAGAATTGATAGGAAAAGTGTTATAATTTATATATATATATATATATATATATATATATATATATATATATATATATATATATATATCAAAGGGTTCCTACCTTGTTCTCATTGTAGTAGCATAAGTAGTTAATCCAAAAGGGCTCAATATATCTTGTAAAATATAGAGCATTAATAGTTGTAGAAAATTTATTTCCCTACCACGGTTTCGGTGTTCTTAGTACACAGTCTTCAAGTATATATATAAAAAAATCTAGCTCAGTAGACTCACCAGAGTACTAGAATTCTAAAGTTCAAATAAGTAAGAAGTAAAGAAAGAAGAGGCAATAAAAAATATAGGGGGGGTGCATAGCTACATAGAATCATTAATCATCTATGCCTGTCAACATAGGTCTGACTTAGCACTAACTTCAAATGAACAAGCTTTGGGGACTAAAGTTAATTGACTTTTAGGAGATATAGAATAAAAATAAGACGCTACAGTATCATTGACAGGTTAGTTTCACAGGGATTTCTCGGTGCTGTATCGTGGCTGAAACAGTGTAGTGTCTAACTATCCTGCTGAAGTCCCGGTTTCGATTTATGTCGGAGGGAAATCTTTAGTATATATCGCTGATGAGACTTAATAAAGTTGAAACAGTCTGTACGCTTTCTTTGCGGCCAGAATTCTTTCTTTCTTTCTTTTCTATTTCTCTTTTATTTTTCATTCATTTCTCTTTCATTTTTCTCTTTCATTCCGCATTTTGCTTTCATAGAAAATCTAAATATTCTCTCGAATAACTCGATGTAGACTTCAGTTATATCCCATTAAAAAAAGTCTACCTTCAATCCGAATCTCCGGCTTCCATAGTTTTGCAAATGTTTCACCCTTTCATTATTTCGCGCCATTTATACTTGTCGGCCATTGTCGGTTGATCCCCCAAATTGAAGAATGACTCAACTCAGTACTTATCGATAAACAATCAATTATTGCTGGTCATTTTTTCCCGCCAATATCAGTCGGTTAGTCGCCATCTTTTTTTGGTTTGTTGTGTTGATCGCCGTGTCCATCATAAAAGGGATTGAGACGTTTGCCGCCATTTTTTAATGCAAAAAGGTTAATCGATTGGAAAGTTGATACTTGTACAACCCGCTCCAAAAAAACAAACAAAAAATACAAAAAAAAAAAAAAATAAACAAACAAAACAAAATAAAAAAAACAACCCCCCCCCCCCAAAAAAAGCAGACGACAGTGGATTTCGACGCCATGTTCAGCAAATAAAAGGTGAAAACCTGGGACGAAGTTATAAAGTGGTAATCAAAACTGGCACTGAACAGGAACTAGGAATTACTTGCAGTAGCCGAAAATCCACTCTAAAAATCATTTCTCTCTTTCTCTCTCTAACCCCCTCCCTCTCTTACCCTCTTTTCTCTGTCTCTTTCTCTGTCTGTCTCTGTCTTTGTCTGTCTCTGTCTGTCTCTCTCTCTGTCTCTCTCTCTATATATATATTACTGAAAGTGGGACCCAATACCGAACCCATCGAGATACCGTCCTGTTGTACATATGATTACCTAGGTAATTTATATATACAACAGAATGGTATCTCGATGGGTTCCGTTTTAGGTCCCACTTTCAGTAATTTCTACCTTGGAAATAATATATATATATATATATATATATATATATATATATATATATATATATATATATATATATATATAGTCATTCACAGACACCGTCGTTCGACATATCACGTCTCTTCGGTGTGACTAGGCATTTGCAATCTACCTCCACCCGGCTAGGGAAACGTGATCATCAGTCAAGCTTTCTAACCACTCGGCTTGGGACTAGGATTTTAACTGATAGATACATACATTTGTATATATGTAAATGCCGTTAGAAAGTGCTCTGTCCGTTTTATAGGAGATCGTTACCTTTTAAGCGGTCGTCAGCGAAAATCCCCGCCAAAGTGCTCAATCCAACGGGAGTGGAAAGCACAACACACACACACACACACACACACACACACACACACACATATATATATATATATATATATATATATATATATATATTGATGTGGAGTCGACGTATGCTTCTTTGTTGGTTTATCTGATGGGTAATGTTTTTGTATGTATTATATCTAGATATATATGAGTTACATATATATGTCTATATTATATATTTGAGAGAAAATAATTTTTGGGTCGTAATTCGAAGCAAGAAAGAAATTTCTAAAATAAATGAAAAACTGAGTTGGATATTATGTACTAAGTCCCATTTATTTTCCTGATATATCGAAAGATTCTATCTTTTTTTTACAAAGTTTTTTGTTAGACTCTCTCTCTCTCTCTCTCTCTCTATATATATATATATATATATATATATATAGTGTCCAATTGCCGCTTTAACTTTTCCGTTTTTGTGGCTTTAGTAATTTATCCAAGAGTGCTCAATACAATGTATTAAAATAAGAATAAAATCATGGTGAATGTGATATATATAACTAAGGGAATCGCGACGTTGGTGGCATAGTCCCCATTATGATAAGATGTCATTATTATCTGTAGTTTATTTTTCTCGGAAAAATTAATAAGGTTTTCAATTTGGAGAATGAAATAAATACTAAGAAAATCGTGACGTTGGTGGTGACGAGAGATGCACATAGTCATTATTATTTTTAGTTTATTTTTCTCTGGAAATTAATATGGTTTTCAATTTGGAGAATGTGGGTAAATAAATGGATTTGTGACGTTGGTGGTGACGAGAGGCATACACATAGTCTCCATTATGATAGATGTCATTATTATTTTTATTTTTTTCTTGGAGAAAATTAATTGGTTGTCAATTTGGAGAATGTGAGGTAAATAAATAGTGGATTGTGATGTTGGTGGTGACGAGAGCATACACATAGTCTCCATTATGATAAGATGTCATTATTATTTTAGTTTATTTTATTCTTGAGAAATTAATATGGTTGTCATAGTGGATTTGTGATTGGTGGTGACGAGAGGGTCTCCGTGAAATTAATACTGATGTTGGTGGTGACGAGAGGCATACACATATGATAAGATGAGATATGGTTGTCATTTGGAAATGTGAGGTAATAAATAGTGGATTTGTGACGTTGGTGGTGACGAGAGGCATACACATAGTCTCCATTATGATAAGTGTCATTATTATTTTTAGTTTATTTTTCCTAGGCATACACATAGTCTCCATTATGATATGATGTCATTATTATTTTTAGTTTTTTTCTCGAGAAATTAATATGTTGTCAATTTGGAGAATGTGAGGTAAATAATAGTGGATTTGTGACGTTGGTGGTGACGAGAGGCATACACATAGTTCCATTATGATATGATGTCATTATTATTTTTAGTTATTTTTCTCGGAGAAATTAATATGGTTGTCAATTTGGAGAATGTGAAATAAATAATTTGTGATAGGTTCCATTATGATATTATTATTTTTAGTTTATTTTTCTGGAGAAATTAATATGGTTGTCAATTTGGAGAATGTGAGGTAAATAAATAGTGGATTTGTGACGTTGGTGGTGACGAGAGGCATACACATAGTCTCCATTATGATAAGATGTCATTATTATTTTTAGTTTATTTTTCTTGGAGAAATTAATATGGCTGTCAATTTGTTCTGAATAAATTATTCGAAAAGAGATTAGTGGAAATGTTTTCATCGTGCGAGTCTCAATTTCGGTGTTCAGATACATATCTTAATTCGATGAATGTTATTAACAAGAAATGTAGTCAGGTGGAGATTAGAAGATGAGGATTATAATAATGATAAAAAAAAAGAAAGAAATTTTCTTGTCAAGTAACGATGCACCCCCTCTCCCCTTCCGCTTCTCTCCTCAGTGAATTACAAATACACACTTGCCCCACCCCGCCACGCGGATGCACAATACACATCATACGCTTTCATATATTTTTTTTTACACACACGACTTGCCCTCGGAAAGGAAGTTTCACTTACGCACACAAAGATATACACGCGTGTTCCTAGAGATGGAAACGCATCCTCTTCTTTTTTTATTTCTCTCACGAGACACGCATATATATATATATATATATATAATATATATATATATGTGTGGGATTGTCACTGTTTCAGCTTTTACTGGAACGGTGTGTCAAACGTAGTATTATTGGTAGAGTGCTCAATATAAAATAGAGCTGTTATATAATAGAATAAAATAAATATATAAAGGTTTTACATGTCTATTCATTTGGTGACAAAGGAACATTAACGACCATTTTGGTTTCATGCGTCAACAATCATCAGGTGAACATGTTACAAATGCAAGGAAAATCGAATGAAACCAAAATAGTCGTGAATGTTCCTTTGTCACCAAATAAATAGATATGTAAAACCTTTATATATTTATTTATTATTTATTATATTATATATATATATATATATATGTGTTGTGTGTGTGTGTATAGATAAATACACACACATGCTATATATATATATATATATATTATATATATATGTTGAAAAATAAATAAAGGAAAGAAAGTAAAGAATGGATATAATAGGATATTTTAATCAATTTTACTTACACGTGTTTCGGTCAGGATTTCATCCATGTGTACATTATTCAAACTATTGTTATTTTTAAATAAGTTTGAATAATGTACATATGGATAAACTCCTGACCGAAACACGTGTAAGTAAAATTGATTAAAATATCCTATATTATCCATTCTATACTTTCTTTCTTTATTAATTTTTTCAACATACTGTCGGATTCACTTCCAGTTTCATTTTTACACACACACACACACACACACACACACACACACACACACACACATATATATATATATATATATATATATATATATATATCACCACAGTGTATGGTTAACACTATTTCACTTGATGAGACAGTAGTAAGCAAATATATTCAGTATTATCAGTCGGTAGAGCGTTCGGCTAGAAACCACAAGGTTCCTAATTCGATACCGGCGGTCACCAATTCAGTGTATGAATAGCACAGGAATCTGTGCGGTAAAGTGAGGAGCTGATGGTAGGTGTGTCGCTCCACCTCAGATGCTAAAATAATCTCCTTGGTCTAGCGCTAGTGAAAAGGGATAGACTCCCTCGCTGTCTGGCTGATACCGACATTAGGCCGACCCGAAGACTTAAAAAATATATATATCACCACAGTGTATGGTTAACACTATTTCACTTGATGAGATAGTAGTAAGCTAATATATTCAGTATTATTAGGAGAGTGCTCAATATCTGTGATAGAGCGATATTAATAATAAATAGATTTATATTTTTGTGTATATTTAATTGTATGGAAACTAATCTGCTACCATATATAAACCTGCTTACGAAAACAAGAAAGTTTAAAGAAAATGAAATCCATATGGTAACATATTAGTTTCCATACAATTAAATATCTTATTATAATGGAGATTGTGTGTTTTTCTGTCTGTAACCGAAACTATATTACTACTCAAGTCACAATTCCCTTAATTATTTACGTCAAATTCTCCACGATTTCATTCTTTTAAACCTTCAGTTATTGATAAAAATTGTTTTACATTATTAATACTGTTGACCATATCTACGTACTAATAACATGCAATTGTATTTATATATACAACAAAATAGGGGTTTACAGTTTGAACGAGAAAGCTAATTTGCATATTGATATTTAACATTTTATTTTAATAAATATGTGCTTGGTATTATTGATTTCTAATTGTTTGGTTTTATCTTAAGAAATATAAACAAAAATCTTGCGGATAAATCTTAAAAGAAATTTATTTACAAGAAGAAATAACTGTAATATTATCCTTTACTTCCTATTTTAACTAAATAGTTAAATTAGGAAAATTTACCAATGAAAGAGGGGAGTAATGGAAAATGATGGAATAGTTAGTTTCAAAGTTGTTCTATTTTTCGATTATACCCCCTCTGTTGCAGATCTTTTTATCTGCATTCTTAGTCAGTTTCATTAGCCTTTCTAATTTAATATGATATTTTATTATATCAAAACTTAAATACTTGCACCCGGAGGGTGCATATATTTGCTAGTATATACAAATATGGAAATCCGGCGAGGAAATTAATCCGACATTATGAGAAGAAAATATTTTAAAATATAACAAACACAGGATGTTACGATCAGGGGAAACAATTTTATGTGTCAATACTTAAGAATTTCGGTATTAAACAATCATCAGGACACTGTTAAGGAATGTTTTTGTGAGGGACAAAATGAAAGATGTTAAGTGTATAGTGAATGTGTGAATATGATGTTATTAACCGTTAATTTTTATATGTGCGTTTGTTTACGAAAGCCAATGACGTGATCAATGCATGTGCAAAAATGGAAAGTGAAGATGATGATGCATGCAGAAAACGTGAATAGGCGGAGAACGAAAACCTAACAAAGATATGACGTATAAACAAATATATATTTATCTATTATGGACACAGTGAGACGAGTTCAAATCCTTGACACGGGTGTTTGCGTTTCACATAATGGTAATACCCTTAGAAAAGGTATAAATCCAACTATGCTCCCTCCAGCTATGCATAAATAGTAGGGCAAACTGTGCTCTTTAACTTAGTGTAGGCAACCTCTGTAGGAGAAGGAAAACTCTGAATTCACACTTGTTAAGCCCTGCTTAAGAAATTGACCTTGTGACATATCCTACTCGTGCAGATGGGTTGGTTAATATATATATATATATATATATATATATATATATATATAATATTATATATATATAAAGAGTCACATCTGTTTGGTATGTACGTGTCGACTTGTAATTCAGAAAAGAGATGTTATTGAGAATTAAAATCGCACATACACATTAAAATGTTTATAACAAGGAAAAATACAAAATTTAGTTTTTCATTTTTACTGATTAAATGATATAATTCAATGTTTAAAAATCAATGGATTTGTGTGTTACGATTTTATTTAGGTTTCAAGCAATTGCGCTTGTCCAGCGGAAATCCTTTGTAAAGAATCCTTTGGTTGTTCCTTGGTGCTCCTCAGTATTGCAAGTCCTTCGTCAATGATTGCAAATGGACGTCTCTCAGTATCAGTGATTAAGTAGTCAACCAGCCACGCAATAGGGCTGTTGATTGGCTGAGGTTTAAACCACGTGACCTCGCCTAGTCTATAAATTTAAGTGGTGTATTGTAGCACACCTTATATACCAAAAATAATCCAACATTGTGGAACTCTTCAATGCTCTTCATAAATACTAAAACGTGACAGTTAAACACTTATTCATTTTTTTCTCACATCAGAAACCGTTATTTTAAAGCAAACAAATTGAAAGATCTATTTGAAAATGTCAACATAGAGGATATTCTCTCCTTTTTGAGGGAAATAAAATTATACCATAGAATAAAGACATGAACTTAATCAATACCATACAACATGATCCCTAGTGGTGCTAACACATTGTTAAAACCAATTACTAAAAAGTATAAATATAAATACACAACTTATATTACTTCGTAACCGTTAGGCATAACATAACTCCAGACGGGTTGATCTGCCGTTAAAATCAATAAACCAAACCAACCAATTGCCTTTCGAAAAAATTATGTTTCAAACCATTCACGAGTTTAGGGTTACTTTTTTGGACCTTATGACCTTTAGGCACCCTTTTGTGATCTCAATTCATAAGGATATTTTTCCAAAAACACCGCGAATTCTTGGCTTCTTTAATCGTTAAAATTAATTTCTTTTATTGGTTATTTCCTATAAGTATAACATAAACAAAGGGGAACCACTCTTGACTGATAAATTATTTATCTATTTATTGATCTACTAGGAAAAAAGAAGACGGGGTTAGGGTTAGGATTAGGGTTTAGGGTTAGTTTAATGGGAAAATAAATAATTTATATGTCAAGAGTGGTTCCCATTTGTTTATGTTAGACTTATAGGAAATAACCCTTTTATTCCTCTCTTGGTATTCTTACTCTCTCTGATGTTCCTAAAATCCTTTTATTTTGGTTGGTTTATTGATTTTAACGGCATATCAACCCGTCTGGGGTTATGTTATATATATATATATATATTCAAATTTACATATGCCAATGACTTTAAACTTATATAAAAGACCTAAAAACATTTAAAAACATTTACATGCCCATATATATACATACAAAAACCTGACAATAGAAACACAAAATACAGAAAATACAGAAAATACAGAAAATTAAAAACATACATATTCACAAGTAAAAAAAAAAATCGAAATTACTATGTCACAGGATAATCAACACGCGCAAAACACTAAGCTTATAGAAATGGCGAGTGTGCGCATGCCCATGTGCCTCATGCCCATGTGCCTCATGCCCATGAACTGGCGAGGGAAAAGTGACAAAAACAAAAAATACAGAAACGGGAAAATCCCACCAGGAAGACCGACAGTAAAATGTTAAAGACAAAAATCAACCAAAACAGAACTGATGAGGCTATAAAGTCGAAATAAATTTATTTTCTAAAGGTATATATATATATATATATATATATATATATATATATATATATATATATTTACTCTATATGTGTGGAAAACCCCCCAGGTAATTCAGTTTTTAAAAAAAAAAAAATTCAAACTGACATCTGGAAAAAAAAAAAAAAAATTACAAGAAAAAAAAAAAAAAAAAAAAAAATGAAAAGATCGGCACATCCGTACTCGCAATAGTTAATTATAAAAAAACCCCAAAAAAACAAACGAAAACAAGCGAGGAACTAAACGAAAGAACAGAAATTCTAAACCCATGTAAACATAAAAAAGAAACATGGCCCCTTAGCCAATAAAAAATATAAAATAAAATAAAAATAAAAACCACAAAATAATTGTAACAAAACATTTTTACGAATTTTTAATCTTTTAAAAACTTGCTAATTTTTACCCAACCAGGTACACCGATACAGCAATAAAAACATTTGTGACAACCTCCTTCAGGCAGAATTATACTGAAGAACCATTCGGGTGAAACCTAGGTAGATAGTGTCTGACTCATGTAGGTCCTTATACATACATATATAATATATATATATATATATATATATAATATATATATATATATATATATATATATATATGAGAAGTAAACAAACAAACAATGTGTTTTGATATTGTATTTTTTAGCGGACAATTTTTAGGAGAATATGTGCTTAATTGAAGTCGTACCTAATTTTGAAAATTAGTTAATTAATAATTAATGAATTAGGCGGGCATACCTATTCAAATGTAAGGCTAAACAAATCGAGAAAAATCAATCTGAATGTACATTTCAGCCTATTAGGCCTCATCAGCAGAGCTATAGACAGGAAGACTGCTTTGTGTGTGATTTGAACCTGACTGTCAAGCTGACAGGCAGGGACTCTAACCATTACACCAGCTGTTTTTTCCCAGATTTTTCGTTTGTTTTGAAGTAGGTTATATTCCACTTATGGTGACTTTACTACACGACAGTATGAGAAGTAAACAAACAAACAATGTGTTTTATATGGCTTTTTTAGCCGACAATTTTTGAGAGAATATGTGCTTAATTGAAGTCGTATATATATATATATATATATATATATATATATATATATATATTGAATGAGCATCAATTATCATAATCTAATTGAACAATGATCTATGCAAAATTTGTAAAGAATATTATACATTCTATTAACATAAGATAAACCTATTTATATTTCTTCTTATATCTTTGTAGAATTTTTATGAATAAAGAATGGAATTAAAATCAATAAATGACGTCGTAGGAAATACTTTATTTGCAAATAACCAATACACTGACACTTGGTTGTTGAGTGAGAAGTCCCTGCGCTGAATATATTAAAGCAAAGTCAGAGAGTTCGCGCATGCGCGAGACACCAAAAAGCGTCGCTTATACACACATACGCATGCGTAGGATTGTATGAAAGATGCACACGTATGTAAAGCGAGAATAACCCTTTCTTTTGTTCTTACAAAGTCATGCAGTCTATATCAACCATTCCTTTGTCTTTATTTTGCGAGAGAAGTTCACATTTCGTTCCGTTCCTTCCTCTCTTTTCGATTTTGGGTTGCCATTCTCAGTTTTATACGAACCCATTCCTCCTTTTTTTTATATCTCATATTATTTTATTTCTCTCTTTTTTTTATCCCTTGGGTTTGTTTTTTCTTTTTCTTAATTTTCTTATTTTTTTTTTCTTCTTCTCACATTTCATGTCCTTTTTTTATTGTTGTTGTTTCTTCTTTAAAATATTTCTTTCTTTCTTTCTTTTTTCTTTCTTTCTTTCTTTCTTTCTTTCTTTCTTTCTTTCTTTCTTTCTTTCTTTCTTTCTTCTTCTTTCTTTCTTCTTTCTTTTCTTCTTTCTTTTTTTTCTTTCTTTCTTTCTTTCTTTCTTTCTTTCTTTCTTCTTTCTTTCTTTTCTTTCTTTCTTTCTTTCTTTCTTTCTTTCTTTCTTTTCTTTCTTTCTTTCTTTCTTTCTTTCTTTCTTTCTTTCTTTTCTTTCTTTTCTTTCTTTTCTTTCTTTCTTTCTTTCTTTCTTTCTTTCTTTTCTTTCTTTTCTTCTTTCTTCTTTCTTTCTTTCTTTTTTTCTTTCTTTTTCTTTCTTTCTTTCTGTCTTCTTTCTTTCTTTCTTTCTTTCTTTCTTTCTTTCTTTCTTTCTTTCTTTCCATAATGCCCTTCAACTCCTGTGTATTTGCCAAACATGATTGAAGCCAGCATTTTTCGGTTTTTGATACAGGGTAATTCTTTTGAATTTCTTTCTTTCTTTCTTTTTTTTTCTTTCTTTCTTTCTTTCTTTCTTTCTTATTGTACCTGTGAATAATCTTTGACGAAACCTCGAAAGGGAGAAACAACGAGATCTAACGGAATTTGTTAATTCAACATAGCGATTGCTAATTACTCTGTTCATCTTGTATCCTTGCTTAGTAAACCTTTTTTTCCTATCCTTAATACTCGTTGTGTTTCTTCGCATTATATTCTCTGTTGACTCTGATATTCAAGATACAACACTTTCTTTTTTCTTTCTTTCTTTCTTTCTTTCTTTCCTTCCTCCCTTCTTTCTTTTTTTTTTCTTTCTTTCTTTCTTTCTTTTTTTTCTTCCTTTCCTCCTTCTTTCTTTCTTTCTTTCTTTCTTTAGCGCCCTTCAACACCTGTGTATTAGACCAAGCTTAATTGAAGCCATCATTTTGCAGATTTTAATTCAGGGTAATTCCTTTGAATTTCTTTCTTTCTTTCTTTCTTTCCCCCCCCCCCCCCACACACACACCTGTCGACTTGTCCAACCTTAATTGAAGCCAACATTTTACAATTTTTGATTCGGAGTGCTTTCTTTGAATTTCATTATTTCTTTGCCCTGAGCGGGAAGACGAAATTTTGGCACAGATGTGATCAGATTTTGTATTTCAAAGGAATTCACACACACACACACACACACACACACAGAGAGACAGACAGACAGACATAAACTATCATTTAAACACAGACACTCACACACACAAACACACACACACACAAGGACAGGGAGAGAGAGAGAGAGAGAGAGAGAGAGAGAGAGAGAGAGAGAGAGAGAGAGAGAGAGAAATGAGACAGACAGACAGACAGACAGCATACATAAACTAACATATAAACACAGACACACACATACATAAACACACTAACACAGACACACAGACTCCCATGCAGAGACAGACACACACTGAAAGGCACAGACACACACAGACACAGACACGTACGTGCATCTACGCACACACACACGCATACACGGACACACAAACGTACGCAAACATGCGCACACTTATAAAAGCATACACATATACACACACACGCGCGCGCGCACGCACACACACACAGACGCGCATACAAGTGCACACGCATATACCCATGCACAGACGCAAACACACACGCACGCACGTACACACACAACACACACGTACAGAGACTCAGTGACAAAGACACCCCCACACACAGCCACACAGCACGTGTTTGAATCCGTTTTAATTATGTTTCTATGGGAGAATGTATGGATGTTCGTATTTGCATGAATAATTTCATTTATATAGAAAAATATGTGGGTGCAAAAATGACTGTTGTGTATCGCTCTGTTCAAGTTGATGGTGTACTTTGTTGGGCAAATCAGTGTTGTATTTAATTCTAACGCTAAAATTAGGCAACAAAGGCCAAATTACGAGTGTCCAAATTTATGCTAATCAACTACAAGATCTATCTACCTATCTATCTCTGTTCATATTATATATTTATTATATTATATTATATCATATATATATATATATATATATATATATATATATATATATATATATATATATATAGAGAGAGAGAGAGAGAGAGAGAGAGACCGCAATATCATACAGACTAGTTGAATTATAAAGGTATAGTGCAATTTCATTTCTCTTTATATTAAACATGTTTGTTTTTTGTATACGCCCATCGACTCTTCGCACTGAGACTAATGAATGAAAGCCTATACAACTTTGTACATCATGAAACTTTTATCCATCTATCCATACATACATACATACATACATACGTGTGTGCGTGCGTATGTTTATGCATATCTACTACTTGTTGAAATCCTTCAGGTTTCTCTTGATGTTGTCTTTGTACCTGAGCTTTGGTCTACCGATTCTACGTGATCCCCTCTCAGTTGAGAGTACAGAATCTGCTTTGGTAGTCTGTCATCCCCAAGTCTGTTTAAGTGGCCAGCCCATCTGAGGTTGCGTTGGACAAGTATTTGATGGATGCTAGGGAGTCCAGTTCTCTTCAGGATGGTCCTGTTTGAAACATGTTGCCACCACCTGACATTTAATATGCTGCACAAGTGACGCATGTAGTCTATGGGCATCTGCTTTGTATATCGTCCAGGCTTCTGCATACACACACAAAAACACACACACATACACACCAAAGCACACAACACACACGAATCTTGGAGACATAAGGGAATTTTCTGTCACCCAGGCTCCAGTGAAAATCACATAAGGAGTGAAATAATAATAATAATAATAATAATAATAATAATAATAATAATAATCCCAGCAAGGAGACCAGACATAGTATTGATTAACAAAAAAGAAAGAACTTGTAAACTGGTGTATTTTGTAGTTCCAGCAGATCACAGGGGGAACATGAAGGAAAACGAAAAGATGGACAAATACCTGGACCTTGCCAGAGAACTGAAAAAGCTATGGAATATGAAAGTCAAAAGTGATACCAATTGTAGTTGGTGCACTTGGAACGGTCCCAAAAAGCTTGGGAAAAAGACTGGAAAATCTGGAAATCAGCGGAAGAATTGAAACCATCCAGAATACTGCTGCAATCGGCCAGAATACTTATAAGAGTCATGGAGACCTGAGGAGACTTGTTGTCACTCAGACTCCAGTGAAATACTATCAGCTAACGCTAATGTGATAAACTAATGATATTAATAATAATAATAAAAGCGAAAATATAGACAAATACTTGGACCTTGCCAGAGAACTGAGAAAACTGTGGAACATGAAGGTAAATGTCTTACCAATTGTAATTGATTTCCTTGGAATGGTCCCCAAAGCCCTGGAAAAGAATTTGGATTAATTAGAAATCAGAGGAAGAATCGAGACCATCCAGACGACAGCATTGTTAAGATCAGCCAGAATACTCAGAAGAATCCTGGAGACCTGGAGAGACTTACTGTCACTCAGACTCCAGTGAAAGACCATCAGCTAACGCTGATGTGAAAACTCAAAAGGAGTGAATAATAATAATAATCCTCAGTAAACTATTATAAGTTCAAGTGACTATTCTAATTAGAATAATTTACACACAGTATCAAGTCATGAACCACCAGCTACGGCAAGTGTGAAAAACACTTCATCTGATAGACATCAAAGAAAGAACGGCAGGTACTCCTCTGATTGCCAACATGGGGGACTTTATCGACATCTTGCTAATGTTGGCTAAGGGAGAGATAAACACATTAACAGTAGTCCCAGCCTATATGAAATACAAAATAATTGCAGTTTGCAGGACTGCTCATCTCCTTAGGAGAGTACTATCAATGAGAGTGGGAAAATACCCCAGCCCAAAGGAGGCGGGGAAAAGCAAACAAACATAAATACATAGAATTCATATAATCATTACCTTCCCTCACGCTAGGTCTTGGGTGAGGGATTGTAAGATAACTGAAGTGAAGCTGAAAATGAAACACAATAACACGAGAATAGGAGATCAGAGGAAGAATCGAGATCATTTAGACCACAGCACTGTTAAGAACCGCTGGAATACTTAGAAGAATCCTACAGACCCGAGCAGACTTGTTTGATATAGAAAAAAAAAGTAAAGTCGTCGGGGTGACCTAAAATCGGTATCAGCCAATCAGCGACGGAGTCTATCCTCTTTTTATTAGCGCTAGACCAAGGAGGTTGTTTTTGCGTCTGGGATGGAGTGCCACACATACCACCAGCTCCTCTTTTTATCGCTCAGATCCCTGTGCTACTCATACGCTGAGTTGGCGTGGGCCGGTACCGAACTAGGAAACTTGTGGAAAAACCAAAAATTGTAGATAAGAGTGGAACGTTACTATAATTTTTGGGATGACGTATAAAAGGCTACCTGTCAGTTTCTGATTAGTCAGCACAAGGCGAAAAGGGGAGAGAGATAAAGAGACAGTGAAGAATGGAGAGTCTGGATTGATTGTCTGAAGAGGACGTTTTAATAATATATATATATATTATATATATATATATATATATATATATATATATATATGAGGAAAAATGAGTAAAGAAAAAATGTAGATGGATAAAATGAATTTAATCCATATCACATTAATCGATATCACTTACATATGTGTTTCGGTCAGTTTATGTGTGTGAAAATATTTCGCACACATAGAAGATTCGACCTTCATCAGAGTGAATATTTATTTTGAATGAAAAAATTCGTTGGGAAAAAACAACAGATTTTTGGAAATATTCGAAAATCGAATTTTTGAAAATTTGGAACGCTGAAAAAGAATGTTGAGATAGACCGTTATGATTTGGATATTTGTTTTTTTCTAGGGGTTATGGTAGAAAAGAGTTTTTTTAATTTTTATTACAAAAAAAAAAATAAAATAAAATAAAATGTTATTATTTATCATTAACATGTTGAACATTTTTCTCGGAGCTTAGTTTATGTTTTGAAAAAAATCGGGTGAAGTGTTAAAAAAAAATTAATTTTATCCATGTACATTTTTTTTCATTACTCATTTTTCCTCATATTGTCTGATTCAATTCCTTTTCCATTTTCACACACACACACACACACACACACACACACACACACACATACATATATATATATATATATATATATATTATATATATATATATATATATATACGGAAATCAGAAAGTGGTTAATCGAAGCCTGAAGGAGATTTTAGAAGATCTGAAACACGTGTTGCTGAAGTAAGATAAAAAAAATCTTTTGGAAAACAAAATTAATTTTGCGGACATTCTTTTTTATGAATATTTTAATTTTCCCCCGCTCTCATAGCAAGAGTTTACACACACACACACACACACCACACACACACACACACAATATATATATATATATATATATATATATATATATGTGAAGTAAAGGGAAGTGAATCCGACAGTATGAATTGAAATTTTTTAGAAAAAACAAATGATGTTATTAGTTTGCTGACAGATCTGTTTCGACCTTTTAATAAAGCGGTCTTCATCAAGAGCAACATGTGAAGGAAAGACGGAATAAATACAACCGTTAAATAGGAGGGTACAAACGAACGCTGATGTTCGAAGCTGGAATTTAAAAAAATGCGTATTCTGTATTAAAAATAAAATAAATTTTATTTTAAAAGATCAGAAGCATTATTATCCATAAGAAAAAACTCAAAAGAGTTTGAAGTAAAAATATATAAAAATTATATCGAAACAGATCTGTCAGCAAACTAATAACATCATTTGTTTTTTCTGAAAATGTTCAATTCATATATATATATATATTATATATATATATATATATATAATATATATATATATATATATAATGTGTGTGTGTGAGTTTAAACGTACACATACATACAGAGGTTTTATTAAAGATACCAGAAAATTTTATAATAAGCTCCTCGAGCTGTCAGATTTGATGTTTAAGTATATGATTAAAATAGCGTGAAGATAAAAAAAAGTATCGTCGACTTTTCTTGTGTTTTATCTTCAATGAAAGCTTCATTCCTCCGAGGGAAATTACTGGCTAAATACACTCTATTCAAATAGACATACGAACTCTGATAAAAAGAAGTGAAGGGGAAAACATAAAAGAAGGTAACTGAGCAACTTAGGTGGAAAAATATATATATATAAAAAAACGAAATGTTCAAAAAGAACACTTGATGGTGAAATCAACAACAACCAAGAAAGGCGGGAATAAACTGGATTCTGATTGGACAATTTTTTATGTAAATCGTATAAAGTATAAATGAACACTTGATGGTAATATCCACAACTACCATCTAACGTATTATAAGTTTACCTATTTTCA